>BPLS01000186.1:717514-749747 GCA_019656275.1 Rhododendron kiyosumense
TGGGGACTTTTAAAAGATATCGAAGTGTCCAAATTGGGGTGTCTACACTACTTTATCTGTTCTTAAATAAATGTCCGAACTACAAACCTAATTATCTAAAAAGATGTAATTTATTCGTTAAAAAATTGAATTTTTTTCCACAAATCAAGCGTACCCACTTCGAAAGCAAGCTGAGCATGATGCAGCAGAATTTGCATACGAAGGTGCATGCATTTGGTTGAATTAAGTTGGTAAACTAGTATGTTTGAAATGGTTTCCTCACAGCAGAAGGATCTTCTTTTAGAAATGTTCGGGAGATGCGGAGATCGGGAACATAAGAAAATGTGTATTCATGGTTAGAAATTTACTGGTATTCAGAAATGTATTCCGAGGAATGTATATATAAAGGTCTAAACCATGAATTTTTGGGACAAAGGTTCAAGGAATGATATATGATTAGTGAATCACAGAAATCGAATTAGATTTTCAGTTTGCCCTTTAGGTTCAGACCAGTTTCAGTCGCTTCAAGCTCATCACATGCATATGGCCCTAGACCATCTAATTCTTGGCGTCCCATAAGTTTGCTCCCTTTCCGATACACTCAGGGGTGTTTTGTCCTTAGATAATAATCGAAGGATCACTTCTTGCTGGGTCCATTTAAATGTAGGTACAGAAAATCCAAAATAATTTCCACCGGGTTAGGCCCAAATCATTAAACACACCCTTAAAGTAAGTCAATTTTATATTAAAAATACTCCACCACCACTATTGATGATTGTTGAGAATATTTTCATACGTTCTGAGCTTTGAGAACATTCTCAGCACATGCCTAGACTTAATGGTAATACTAATAGCTCTAGATATTTCAAAGTTGAGAACGTTCTCATAGCATTCTCTGCACACAATATCTCAACACAATTCTATTCTCAATTTTGAATATTTCAAAGCTGAAAACATTTTTAATTCTGAGAACGTTCTCAGTACACACCTAGATTTAGTGGTAATTCATTCTCAGACATTCTCAGTTTTGAGAACATTCTCATCTCAATACTGAGAACATTCTCAGCACACGCCTAGATTTAGAGGTAATTCATTCTCAAATGTTCTCAGTTCTGAAAACATTCTCAGTGCGGAGGGAGAACATTTTTAGACATCCTCCACACTGAGAACATTCTCAACACAACCCTAAACTTAATGGTAATTTGTTTCTTTGACATTCTCAGCACATACCTAGACTTAGTGGTAATTAAAAAGAATATTACACCTTAATCAGAATTAAGGTACAATTTTCTATAACTAATGGTACTAAAATGCCATAACTTTGTTGCCTAAAATTATTAGTGAAAACATGGCCTCTGTTCTGGGGTTTCAAAACATTATTTGGCTGGCTAAAAAAAAAACATTGTTTGGTCTGACCAAAAAACACACATTGCGAGTTTGCGACACGAAAAAACAACAGAAAGTCTGTTTACACAGACAAAACTTACACAAATTGTTCACAATTTTTGTTGTGAAGCCTATCATGGATTCCACATGAACAATTCGAGCCGTTAATTAAATGTAAAATATTTTTTCGAGGGTTCCCATGAAAAAAGGCTCAATTCGACACCTATAAGTACTCGATCCAATTCATCAAACTTTTCGTTATCCTAAAATCTGAATGAAAAGTTAGATGATTGGATTTAACACTTATAGGTATTTAATTGAGTTGAATTTTTGTGGGTACCCTCGAAAAAATATTTTACATTTATGAACGGTTAGGATCATTTGTGTGGGACCCGTGCTGGGTCTCACAACAAAATTTGTGTACAATCGGTGCATGTTTTGTCTGTGTAGATAATAACAGTGCTCAGAAAACAAGGGGTAATAATGGTATTTCAGCTAAAATCTTTGACATTAGATTCCTTAAACAGGAAAAAACTGAGGTGCGCATTTACCAATGGTGCGCATCTTAATATGACCCCCCGCTTCACCAAAATTCCCAATTCACAACTCTTTATTGGGGGACGAGGACCGATTCCTGAAACAAAACCCATCTCTCTATCTTCTCTCTTCATTTTTTATGACTTCTTTACATATCCATTTATAGATAGAGTTCCAGAGAGAGAGAGAGGGGGGCAGAGTGAGAAAGATCGGACTTTTGCTAGCCCTAGGGAGGAATAGATGGCTTTGAGGCGCCTTTTCACGCAGGTCAGTTTAATCTTCATTTGCAATCGCAAATCATAGATTATATAGAGACTGTATTATTTTTTTTGGTAAATAGAGACTGTATTATTGATTCTATAGATTCTGTATGATTATCCCTAGAAAACCCTAATCTTATCGTTCTCTAGGGTTTTCAGACAATAACCCACGAGTTGATTGAGATGTTTTCGGCTATTTGCTCACGTTTTCCCCCCTATTCTTTTAAAGCTGGAGTTTTTACCATAAATCTGGAATTTTTTTGAGGGCGGAAATATTGCACTTTTGGTGTAGCTGATTGGATATGGTGACGTGTTTCTAGTGCGAATCTTAGGGTTTTTGTTAAAAAAATTGCTTTTTTATGGAACTAATCAGCTTTCGTAGCTCTCTCACGGTTGTTTTTGCTCTATTTTCAGTTTTTGGAGTGATGAGGTCTAGGGTTGTTGAGTTTGACTGCAGAAAATTTATTTTTCAGTTGTTTGGATGCTTTTATCTAATGCTTCCACTGAAGGGCACAAGTCTCTAGTTCAGAAGTTTTATTTTTGTTCGCTTCTTTCGTTATTTTTCGTTAATCTCTATGTTGACGTTGGCACAGGTTTCAAAGCAGCCATTTAACAGTCTGCTTGCAAGATCTTATCTCATTTCCCAGAGGTTTGGAGGTGTGTATGATTTGTTGGCTTCCTCGATTCCTGTTGGCCTTTTATTCATTTGCTTTACTGTTCATTTCTCTATTTATGATGGCACATAAATGGATGTATTCAGTTCACTAAGCCAGATATATTTGTTGTTGTTGACTAATGATGTGTAGTTGATTTCTCTTAGTATTGAGATTAAAATTAGAATTATGGTGTTTAATGCATATCTCAGGGTCTTGTCCTTTCTTACCATTTAGACTACATCGATTTGACAAGGTCGTTGCTATTTGTTAGTTTCAACAATTTAGCCCCCTTTTGCTACTATGATCTTCAAATTGTCATATTCACTACTGAGAGAGGTAATGGTAACTATTCTAGCTGGATACTGTGAATGCTGAAAATAGTTATAAACTTATAATTAACTTACCGTCATCAGAGAAGCAGACATGTGAGACGGCATGGATACGGACTCAACACAGAACAAGAATGGTGTAGGATATAGCGAGAAACAGAAGCAACAAGGATGCTATAAAAGATATTATTTACTCTCAATGGTTTTGGACAATAATATAACTACACAATTTAGAAAAGTTATTACTTAATCGACAGGAAAACAACCTTTTGATGCTTAATTTTAAAGATCATTCAAAGCAGACGCAAACTCACTGGCCTCACTATCCTATTACTTAGTTTAGAACGCAATGCAAATATACGAGTAGCATTGTTGTAATAAGCCCTTAGAATTCGGGAGTCAGGACATGCACTTCTGAACCGTGCCCCTATGCATCCAATAGATGATATTAATTAGAAAACATATTATATGCAAATCCTATCCTATGTGTCGCACCTGCTGCACACTGAACTGGAAATAGCCTGCAAACAAGAATTTCCGCTTGTCTAGAGCTGTGTCTTGTCATTTTTACTCCCCCTCCTTTCTGTTAATATGACCTTAGAATGGTAACTATGTTTTTGTTCAGACTTTATGCTTAAAATGGCTTATAAACTCCATACTAAGGTTGGTCTGTTGCTTGGTTATCTTTAAGGTCAGGGCTAAACATTTATTTTGGGTCAAATTTCTGTTCTGTTCACGGGTCTTCACTTTGCATGGTCTATGTGTGTGGCGAGGGGAACATAGACCTGAGATTCTCATTAAAAAATTGAAAAACGTATGTTCTTTTATGTGTTGATGTTTCCTCCAAGGTACTACCTTCCTATTAAACTGGAGTTCTGATCATCATTTAAACACTTTCTCTGCATCCTAGTTCTTGGTATCCAATACTCTTGAATATTGGAAGCTATTTTATTATATATATATTTTTTGCATGTTGGAGGTTCAAGAATAAGCACTGGTCTCTACTCCTAGTATAATGAAAAAAGTAGGGCAAGGACCAATTATGTCGTTCTTTTCCCTTTTCTTAGCCAATGAACTTTTAAATCTTTCTATTTCTGCACGTTGTTGCTTTGTCTTTGTAAATATATGGCTGTGTTGATACATTATCTAGTAATTAAAGAAGTACAAATTTTCCTGTGGTACGGGTTCTTATCACTTGTCTTTTTATATCTAGTATTTGCCTATCTTGTTAATAACAAAGAGGTTCTCTCTCTTGGTACGAGATTTCGATTCTACTATGTTTTTGTATCTAATGGACTATATCTCCAGTTTTTTATCTCAAGTTTCAACACTTGCTTTAATGTCACAACCATAATTAGGGATTAGGGGAGTCTTCATTGAAAACAAACTATTCAACATCCTTCCTTATGTGCAGCCCTATCTTGCAGGCGAAATGTAAGGACTAAAAATCCATACATGCTGGTAAGTAGAATGCATATAGAAAGCAAATGCGTAGACTAGGACCAAATACCTGTCAAAATCATAGGTATGATACCATGTTAGATAACGGTGATAACCGATTGTCTCGAAGCTTATCAAATGCCATCGGTTGGTTTTGCTACAGAACGTTTAGGAAATTGACCCAGTTGTATTGTATATAGCGGTCTATCCAGATGCCAGCACATGCACGTGTCTTTTCATTTCATGTATAGCGACTTATACAGATTCCAGCATATGGCATTGTCTCTTCTATTCATTTTACAACTGTCTCAAAATCTTCCAATTCACAGCCCTATTGCAACAAATATAGTTCTAAACTCTATTGGCAAATGTAGGATTTTAATTGATGATTCTAAACCCAGTGTACTTACCCACTTCTTTATCCTGATGAGAACACCAATTGTTCGTTTGACCTCTCTGCAGGGAATAGACTTTCAGGTGCTCAAGAAAGGTTTCAGTCTAGCTACGTTGGCAGTTTAGCTCGGAGAGTACGTGATGCAAATGGATCAAGTGACATTGCATACCTTAAAGAGCTTGGTCACCGAAATGATCCCGAGGCTGTGATCAGGCTATTTGAAAGTCAACCTTCATTGCACTCTAACCCATCAGCACTTGCTGAATATGTTAAAGCATTGGTCAGAGTTGACAGGCTGGATGAAAGTGAGTTAGTCAGGACGTTGCAGAGAGGTGGATATAGCTAGGCAACTGCTTTGTACCAATAATATTTTATCATTTCACCACTTTTTTGCTTCCTTTGGTTTTCCCTCCTCAATTTTTACCAATTAAGCAAGAGAATGCAGGCATTGCAGGCGCTGCTAACTCGCAAGCTGGGGAAGAAAGCATAGGTGGTCTTTCAGCTTTTAGGAACATGGGAAAATCTACAAAAGATGGTGTTCTTGGAACCGCCAGTGCACCTTTACATATGGTAACTACAGAAGGAGGGCATTTCAAGGAACAATTGTGGCGGACATTCCGAACCCTCGGTATGGCCTTTCTATTGATTTCTGGTGTAGGAGCACTCATTGAGGACAGAGGAATTAGTAAAGGTACAACTATGTTCTAATGTTGCAAGTGCTTTAGCAATCTGGTTCCAATACATGTGTTCTTATGTGATAAGTTTCCTCTCTTCTTTTCTTTTCTGTTGCTGATTATACAGGACTTGGTCTGAATGAGGAGGTGCAACCCAGCATGGAGTCTAACACAAAATTTAGTGACGTCAAAGGTGTTGATGAGGCAAAAGCGGAGCTAGAAGAAATTGTTCACTATCTTCGAGACCCCAAGGTAATAGAGTAGGGTGCTTGTGGTGTGCATACCTCTTTTTGGCTTGGCTGTCCCGGTTTTCAGCTAATTACCTGTGTCCCTTCTAAGAAATTATCTGTACTAGTTTTTACTTTGGACCCCTCTCCCCCTCTCCCTTTGTTCTTTTTTTTTTTTACTTCCCCGTCTAAGATGGTGAAGTAGAACATTGCACAACATGCCCGTCCATGGTAGCTTCCAGTCCTTTTTTCCTCTCGAATTTGCTAAATTATTTCTTTGTGCAGTACCCTTTTTGGGAGAATGCCAAACCGTCTGTAAATGGTACTATAAGATTTTCGAAGCATATTTTCCCGTGTTAATATGTATGAAATTTTCCTTAACTATATGAAAAAGTTGAAATCCCTTATGTTAACCTTTGCATTTTGCAGCGCTTCACCCGTCTTGGTGGCAAGCTTCCAAAAGGTGTTTTGCTTGTTGGTCCACCTGGCACTGGCAAGACAATGTTAGCAAGGGCTATAGCTGGAGAAGCTGGAGTGCCTTTTTTCTCGTGCAGTGGCAGTGAGTTTGAGGAAATGTTTGTCGGTGTTGGAGCCCGAAGGGTGAGAGATCTCTTTGCCGCTGCAAAGAAGCGGTCACCGTGTATTATATTTCTTGATGAGATAGATGCTATAGGGGGAAGCCGTAACCCAAAGGACCAGCAGTATATGAAGATGACCTTGAATCAGTTGCTCGTTGAGCTTGATGGCTTCAAACAAAATGATGGGATCATTGTGATTGCTGCAACTAATTTCCCTGAGTCGTTGGATAAAGCGCTGGTGAGACCTGGACGGTTTGATCGTAACATCGTTGTCCCAAATCCGGATGTTGAAGGGCGGAGACAGATTTTAGAATCCCATATGTCGAAGGTATTGTTCCTCGTTCAGAAGATATTGTTTTGTTCGCTTAGAACTTAGAAGACTAGTCCAAAGTATGGAAAGGGACGATTGTCATTTACCAAAATACAAAAAGACATTGTTGATCTTCTATGTAATCTTGTTCTTGTGTCGTTCTGGCCTTCTGGGCCAGATATTGTCTTTCTACATTTGGCTTGGGTTCTTTGTTTTATTATTTGGCAATTGGTGGTTGTATTTTAACTCTGATATGATCTTGTTCTTGTGCCACCTTTGGGTAAACAACTTTCTGTCACACTCAGTTTAAAATATACTAGATCTAGAGAAAGGCGAGAAAAAAGAGTTTGTTCGGGGCTCATATATGGAAAGAAAGAAGTGATGTAGGTTTAGATGTCTTGTACGATCTGAACCGACCTGGATGATCACGGTGATCCATGGGCTGTCACTTTGATACGATCCTGGCTCATCACTTGCCACTTGGGGTAGCTTTGTGGCTGAGAGTGTCGATGGGCCTGAACGGATTGAAGTTGGATCTCCAAAGTTTGGTGTGAATATACATGTGACGCTGTCTTCCTTGATTTTAGTTCATCTGATTATATAACCTCACATCTACATATTCACATCACAATTTTACTAAGACTAATAAAATCTGTCAGACCTTTCTGATAAAAATGCATGCATGTGTGTTATATGTTATTAAGTATGCCTTATTGCCATTGTTAGTTAAAAGATTAAGTACTCATTTCTTTAGCTGCTGTGGAATCTGTTTTGATTTGAGCAACAGTTAACGGACACACTACTAATGTACTAATTTCTAATGCAAGCTTTAGCTCTAGTTTATGACCCGATATTCAAATAATTTTTGACAGGTTTTGAAGGGCGATGATGTTGACATGATGATCATTGCCAGGGGAACTCCTGGATTCTCGGGTGCTGACCTCGCAAACTTGGTCAACATTGCAGCTCTCAAGGCTGCAATGGACGGTGCTAAAGCTGTGAGCATGGCCGATCTAGAATACGCAAAGGACAAGATCATGATGGGAAGCGAGCGCAAATCGGCTGTCATATCAGATGAGTCACGTAAGCTGACGGCCTTCCATGAAGGTGGCCATGCCCTAGTTGCTATCCATACCGATGGGGCCCTTCCGGTGCACAAGGCAACCATTGTGCCCCGTGGCATGGCTCTGGGCATGGTTGCCCAATTACCCGACAAGGATGAAACGAGTATTTCCCGTAAGCAAATGCTGGCTCGTCTTGATGTTTGCATGGGGGGTAGAGTTGCAGAAGAGCTCATCTTTGGAGAAAATGAGGTTACTTCCGGTGCATCTTCTGATCTTCAGCAAGCAACTAGTCTAGCTAGAGCTATGGTTACAAAATACGGCATGAGCAAGCAAGTTGGGGTTGTGACACACAATTACGACGATAATGGAAAGAGCATGAGCACAGAGACTAGGCTTCTTATAGAGAAGGAAGTGAGAGAACTCTTGGAAAGGGCTTATAATAATGCGAAAAACATTCTCATTACTCATAGCAAGGAGCACCATGCTCTTGCTAATGCTTTGCTCGAGCAGGAGACATTGACAGGAAGTCAAATCAAGGCTTTGCTCGCTCAGGTGAACTCTGAGCAACCACAACAGCAGCATCAAGCAGTTGTACCACAGAATACTTCGCAATCCAACCCTGTGCCACCTTCAACGCCCAATGCAGCAGCTTCTGCTGCGGCTGCAGCGGCAGCCGCGGCTGCAACTGCAGCAGCCAAGGCACAAGGAGTTGCTCCAGTGGGGTCTTAGCCAGACGATGCTGGTAAGATTCATGTCAAGTGGCTTTCTTAAAATATCGATGTGCATATACTTATTTTACATGCAGAAGCCATTGTCTGTTTTTTAGAAGCACTGTAGGTTGACGCTCCCAGTGCTGTTACTATTTATGTAGCTTGGAAGTCAAGTGCAAGTGTAGCAGTCATGTATAAGTCCAGAGGATTATATTTAACGGTCCGTTTTTATTTTTGTTCGGCAATAGAGTTGACTTAATTTTTATTTTTAATTTGCTGACATTTTGTATTTTTGTTCTGCGGTTTTGCTCACTCTTTTGCTCTTGTCAGATGAGTTGTAAATTTTCTAATAAAGAGGTTCGAGTCTCCTTATCTTTTGTAGTAATTACTTTGAACTTTTGTTTTCCTTGGGGTCCGATGGAAAAGGTAGTCGCAACAAATTACATGGAAATAGTTTCGTTATCAGAGAGTTGAGCTTATTTGCTGTGAAGTGTGAACTTGGGCTCTTGTGGCTGTTCTGTTCAGTTTCTACCATGTCTTGAGGAATTAAGGTTGGTGTGGGTGCGATATGGGTAATAAAAGTAATAGCATCCGTAATGAGTTTATTAACTAGTGTGTATATTGTGTGTGCTTAGACTTAGCAAACAAAAATGTACTATTTTTTGTGCCACAATGCCTGTGTGCTAGAGTGTGTTAAATCATGTGCCAAATTTGGCAAAAATGCTAACAAACAATAAGTGGGTCCCATCTCTATAATTTAAACTTCAACCATAAAATATTAATGTCCACTATTTCTTTTTTTTTTTTGGTCAAACGGAATTTAAATATCCACTACTTTTAATACACACTTGTGAACCAATTTTTATCCTAATAAACATTTTAACACACAAATTTATCAAACTCATTGTGGATGTTCTAATGTACTTTTATGTTATCAATGTTTAACGTACACTTGTGGGACCTATTTTTATTCTAATTCACCTTTTAACAAATATTTTAACACACAAATATATCATAACCTATTGCAGATGCTCTAAAAGATTTCTGATTCTTTGGTGTGCTGTTTTCCATTGTTGGATGGATTACGGGTAAAGGGGTGATAAACGAGCCGAGCAAGGGTTGATCATGCTTCGTTTGAAATTTAATGAGCTTCAAAAATATGCTTGAGTTTAGCTTGTTTGTGAGACGAGCCGATCTAAAATGAGCATTGATCAAATCAAACACGAGCCGATCTAAAATGAGTTTTGATGAAGCCAAACACGAGCCGATCTTGAGTATAGCAGGGGCAGGTCTCGTTGAATGTGCCACCTCTTTTTTTTTTTTTTTGAAGAAACCGTTGTTTTACAATGGTTATTCCAACTTTGCCGAGTGTTTGGTCTCTAAATCCCATAAACAATGTAAGCAATTGACAAGAATTAGAGTACTTCACCAAATTTTGTTTGGAAATTGATTTTGGCAATTCAGTTTTAGCCACTGACATTTCACGTTGTGTCTTAATTATGTGAAATTACAAAACAAAAAATGGAATATCACTAATTAAAAGTGGAGTGCCAAAATCACATTCCAAAAAATAAGATTAAGCACTGGCATGGGTGGATTGCAGAATTTGAGAGGGAGTTTTTGATGTATCCTTCCTTCCGGATAGAGATCCTAGTCCATGAGTGCATCGAGCACTATTAGATAAAAATAAAATAAAATACTGGTAAGCACGTGCTCAATTACGATCTCCGTATCTTGTGAAATTATTATAGATGCTACTCCCTCCGTCCCCAATTAATTGTCTACTATGGGAAATCCAACTATTTAAGTAGACAATATTATTACACCCTAAAAGCCTTTGTTTTCCAAAAATGCCCTCTTTGTTTTCCAAAAATGCCCTTCAATTAAAATCTATGTGAATTTGAAAAAATTAGTGCAACTAAATTCAAAAAAATTTTGGCGGCAGAATATGTGGTAGTAGTACTTGGCAAGTGCTGATCCAATCCAGATCCTTCCAAAAGTTAGCGGCTAAATTGGTTTGAGAGAAAATTGAAATTCAAAAGTTAAAAAGAGGTGGGAAATATTGCTCCTATTAAACTCCCAGCTTAATAGGAATGTACGTACTACTAGTTCAATTTTAAGAAGAAGGGCAAAAAAGGAATTTTGGCAAGTTTTACCCATCCATTTTTGGAAAGTGGACAATTAATATGGAACAACCCAAAATAGAAAGGTGGACAATTAATTAGGGACGGATGGAGTACTAACAATATAGTGTTGAGCAAGGATACAGTTCCCGACCGGGGACTCCGACCGAAATCCTAATGTTGTGCCGGGTCCACTCCGGCCATCGGACGGTTGATCAGAGCCAACCAAAAATTCTAAAAATAAAACCGAGTGGGTTTCCGTGGGAATCAACGGCATCCGATATGTGTAGGTGACCGATCCAAATACTCCATTTTTTTTGTATAAATGCTTAGACTTTCTGTATAGTATTTTTCATAACAATGTCTGCATACCTACCGGTCTCCCCCGTATCTTATCAAAATTATACTCGTATATGCTACTCCCTCCGTCTCTTTTCAAGTGTCTTGCTTCGTAACTCCAACTTATTAAAAAGACATCATCATTATACATTTCATATCAGCTTTTTTCTCTACTTTTCTACTTATCCATTATCATTACACTTTTACTTACTAACTTTTCAAAATAGAATTTATTTTTATGGACAAAATAGACAATGCACAAACTTTTACCTACTATTTTACAAAATAGACATTTATTAAGGGACAATTCAAAATGAAATACTGGACTGTAAATAAGGGACAGAGGGATATTAAAACCGTATTCTGCATAACAATATTGTGTGCAATATGCTGTTGTGGTACAGTTTTACTGACTGATAATTAAATGAGATGTTGCTTTACAAATTGCAACAATTAATGTAGTGCCACACCACATGTTCTCATTTTGTTGTGCAAAACATTGTTTTAATAGACTTTCTTAGTTTTTATTTTTTATTTTAATGCAAATACTGCGTTCCACTTTAATTTGTTGAGAAATTATCACTATTTTTTTTTTATTTTTATGAATAAGGTAAATCCTCCGTCTATGATGCTCCTGAGTGGTTTAGGAGTATCATGCTCCCAAGTTATTTTTTCCTTATTCTATGGTAAGTATTGTCAGCAATATAGTAAGTGTTGTCAACAAATATAGTAAGTGTTGCTTTAAGGAATGTTTTATAAAACTTGTTTCTGTGGTAAATAATACTATGTTTTTTGGTAAAAAAAATTCTTAAAACCATCTCATTTTTAGCAAATCCATCCTACCTTTTGTGAGTGGTTTTAATCTAAAGGCTATAATTCACCTACTTTTCAATCTAAGGGTCTAGATTTAATGGAAGCATCATACTCCCATATAATTTTTGTTTTGATCGGCAAAATTGAATTTTATTAAAAAAGGGGGAAGGGGAAAAGGGATCCAACAAAGAGTTGGACAAAACACCATTAGGGCAAAGCCCAAACACCCAAAGGTCAAAAGGGTCAAAAAATTAGCAAAACAGCCCCGACCCTAAACCCAGATAAGAAGCAAATACAGCTCAAAACACCTAGATCCGATCCAAACCATGGACCGGCCCTCCCAAACCAAAACCTCAAACCCTAATTAACTTCAACGCCCACCTCCGCACAAACTACTAGAGCCCAACCTTGCCGTTAAGCCGAGTTAGCCTCTCCCAAATGTAGAGACTGGCGCCAAATACCGGCCTACGGAAATGAACACCAAAGTAACCAAGGTTGAAAGGAACACACCACCACCAGTACAAGCCCCTGCAAAGACCCCAGAATCAACGATCTTAATCTGCAACAGAAGACCCGGAAACGACGAACTGCTGACCCCTCGCCCAATTGAGCACCCGGAATGGCCATCGACTGGACTTTGGCACACAAAGCAACCTAAGCAGAACAATCATGGGAGCCACAACCATCTCATCACCACCGGAACAAGACATCACCGATCAACACTGCAACTTTACTGATCGATTTTTGAATAAGAGCAACCTGCAAAACGAAATTAAAAGAAAAACAGCCTAGGGAACATCCCCAACACCGCCACACCACCACCCACCACCAAATCACACCCACCACCAGATCGCCGCCATCGCCATCCCTGCACCTCCGATAGCACATCAAACCACCCAACACCGCTAGGCTCCCGGAGGGACCAAGAACCCTCCGACCGGAGGCGGAAAGAACTGCCCCACCCTCCCATATAATTTGGGAGCATTGTAGAAGTTTTGATCCATTAGTGCCAGCGGACTCTGTCCTATTTGTCACTCTTTTTGTTTCTCATAAACCTGACAAACATTTTGTAGAGACTCGTATTTTATTTTAATAATTTTAATGCGAGATTATACAATGAAATGTGAAATATGATGTGAATATGAGATTTAGGGTCAATGTGGTAAGGTTGTTAGTAGAGGGGTGTGAGTGTGATTGGTGTTGGTGCTAGTATAAATAGGTGGGGTGGAGTGTAGAGAAGTAAAATTCTTTTTTTTCTTTCTCTCCCTCTACTCCCCCGGCCGACACTCTATCTCTCCCTCTCACCTCTCCTCCAACCTTCTCTCTTCGATTTCATCGCCTTAGAATGAGATTTCGGAAAAATCCCAAGTACTAAAGTTGTTCTATGAGCACTTTGAGGTTTCCTCCATGTTCGGGCTTGCTTCTAACCTTCGAGGTAGGGATCTCTTGCCTTCTTTATATGTTTATGTGTTGGTTTGATATACAAGAATCAAGCTTGATTATCTATTTTGAGTATTGAACAAATCTAGTGAATGCTGAAAATTTTGTGGGTTTTGATAATCTGTCTTTTGGGGCCCTTCTGCTAGGAATCAATTTTTGGTGTCTTCATAACAGTTAAAGTACGTTTCAATACGAAGATTTCGTACCAAGATCATGAAAAACAGATAATCACACAATTAGTTATGAATTTTTGAATACCGGCTGTTTCCTGGTTGCGTGAATCTGTGCGTGGCTGTCTTCTTTTAATTTTTTGGGCATGATTTACAATTTGGTGGCTTTGTTTCTTTTACAGGAGCTGCATATTTAAGTTAAGAAGGGATTGGCGTTGGAATCAAGTGATTTGGTTAAGTATACAAATTTTGGTGAACTTCTAAAGCAGGGTTGGTCGACTAGGGCGTGACACATTTTAAGTGTTCTTATTTTCTTCATTGTTAGTCACCCCTAACACTTTATGAAGCTTCAGATTTTGTTTTTAGTAATTGCAGTGTTTCAGGTCAGATTGTGCACGTCTCGGACACTATATTTTAATGTTGGATCCCACAAGACTACACATGTTTTGGTAATTTTAACTTCCTTAATTATGAGACTTGGTCGCTTTTCGAGTTATTTACGATCTCCATGAAATTGAATTTTATGGGATTAATATTTCTTAGACATATAATATATTGAATTAAATGTTGTGGGTCCTACAAAGTTGGAGGTTGTGGGGTCATCCACTAGCATGCGGGCGTGCCAACTAAAACATGTTTTTTTTTTGGGTACACGTTAGAAATGCATTAATGACTGAATACGATAATTACAACCTATCGTGTTCAACTAATACAACTGCTACAAAGACCTATTAGATAGATTACACATCCAAATCAAAAGAAGGATTCAAGTCTAGCGATAAATTGATTAGACAGTCACGTGTCAGAGCTGCACATGCTACATGCCGACTAAAATGTGTTGTATTTGTTGAGTGAAAGGATTTTCTAATTTGGGAGAGGTTATTGAGTGCTTTTGGAACCATGCTTCACACACCATGTGTAGTCTATGGTTTGTTAGCATTTGACCTAGTCGAGAGTTTGTTTGTGATTAACTTGTTAACAGGTATACATGCAGAATTAATTGAATACATTTTGAAGGTTGTTTTGATTTTTTTAAGCGGGCTTGATAATTTTATACTATATGAAAAAAATCTCAAGCACATTTTTTGTATTTGGCTGATATTTAATTGGTAAACAAATCAAATTTAACCATGTTTCCGAGACTCCTGAAATTATCAAAGCAATCTAAAATACTCCATTTACTTATTATGAATATACTCATTTACAGCCTTATCCACCATTTTGTAGAGAAGTTTTAGGTTTGATGCTTTCTCAGGTTGTATTTGGAATGTCTAAAACACATCTTCTTTTAAAAAGTTGCCTACACCAAATATTTATTAGACTCATTGTTTTGTTTGGAACTTGGAAAAGGAGAGAAGAGAAAATAATTAAGAACGAATATGCGAGAAAAATGAAGGATAACTTCTTTTGTGCTCAACACCCTCTTTTTTCATTTCTCTTAGTCTTTCTCTAAAATCAAACAATGGAAAAGTTTTCCTTTTTTCCCCTTTGTTTCCCCATGTTCCAAACAAACATTAGTTGGATGAGAAAAAAATTGGATTCATCTTAAGTAGAGGGCTGGAAATAATAAAAATATAAGAATCGTAAAAAAGAGGTTTATTATTTATTTATGTAGAACCATTGAAAAAAGAGTTCACTACAAAGAAAAAGATAATCAAAAGAGCTAAAGAAGGATAATTTAGATAATCTTTAGCCCTACCTTGACCCACTTTTTTTTTACTTAAATTTGGGTCAAAACTCCATTTGGGTATGCATTCTCTGGTGCCAAACCTTTATTTTTTTATCCAAATTTATTGTTTTTAATGCTTTTCTCCAAAAAAATTTTTGGTTAAAATGTCACATTTGTAAAAGAGGTGTTAGAGGAAAAAGGGTTTGAATTTGAGTTAAATCTTTCTCATTTGGGTAAGAAAATAGGGTAAAATAAGAAAATATATGGTAGGCAAAACTATATGCTTCAAAATGAATTTTTAGTGATTTTACTCAAATCTTGAATTTGGGTAGAAAAAAGGGTATGTATTTGAGATGCTCTTAGAGTATCCACAATGCCATAATTAAAAGTAAAAGGTTTTTAAAGTTAACAATGTTGGTGCAAAATGACTCACAATCCTATAATCAAACTTAACAACCTCCTTAGAAATAATCAAATTTTGGGTTTTGGATAACCAAAACTAACAACCTTTTGACAATAACCAAATTTAATAAACCATTATATATTCTCAATCAAATATACCAATCATTATACAAAAATGTTCTATCTCTCTTCCCTTTTTCTCTCTTTCTTTTCAAACAATATTTTCAAAAAAAAAAAAAATACTAAAAAAGTGTTTTTTTTAGAAAACAATTTTTTTAAAATAGTTTTTTTCCAAAAAAAGTTTCAAAAACTATTTTCTATTTCTAGTAAATAGTTTTTATTTTCTATTTCTAGTAAATAGTTTTTATTAGTTTCAAAACTATTTTTTACTGTTCACAATTTTTTAGTTTTTTGTAGTTTGAAATATGATGCGATAAATTTTTGTTATCTAATTTTGATTATGTCATTGTAGATATTTACATTGCTAACTCTTAAATGAATAATTAAAAGCTGATGTAACAACTTTTGGTTACCAATTTTTAATTAGCATTGTGGATACCCTAGTTCCTATTTTGGCCTACTAAGTTAAATGGCAACTCGAACCAACGACCCCTTCTCTCTCTCTCAAACCCATCTCGGTGTCGGGGGGAAAGCGGCCCTCCCTCCTCCCTCGGGCTCCGTTTTTCCCTTTCTTTTCTTTTTTTCTTTATAGGTGGTGATGAGAGGAGTGGCAGCATCTGCTGTCAGCAGATCTGGCGTGGCGGCGACTGACGATGGCAAGGGCATCCGATCGTTATTGGGACCTGCGAGTAGGAGGGTTCATGGTGGTCCCTTGGGTGCCTTGCGGCGGCGTTTGACTCTAGCATTCGTTCAAATTCTCACAATATTCCCTGCTGCTCTTTCCCCTATTTCGTTGGTTCCTTTGTCGTCTCCTCCCTTTTCTCCTCCCTGTCGTTGGTCGGCTGCCGGTCAACCTATTGGGGTTTCCTGTTTCGCGCATCTCCACTGATGTTTCTCTTGAGATCACTCGGCTTTTGGCCTAATGATAAGTGGGGCGGCGACGGCTTTCGGGTGTCTCTCCGGGTGGCTGTCTCGCATGGTGGCTGACGGTGGTGATGTCTTCTCCCGTGTTGAATGACTTAGTGTGGATCTGTTTGTAGCAGTTAATTTGGGCTGTAATTGTTGGGCTTGCCTCATTATTTGGGCTTTGAAGCCCCTAAGCTGTATGGTCTTTCATATATTTATCTAGGCTTTAAGCTCACGGGTGTGGGCTTCATTTCAATGGGTTCCTGTGTTTGGTTTCTTGCCAAACTTGGGGATTGTCTCTGATGGATATAGAAATAGGATTATTCGTAGCTTTGTAGATCATTTGGGCTTTGGGTTAGGGGTTTGATATCATCATTCATTGTTCCGGTTAATCTTTGTAACAATTTTAGAAATTAATGAAATTTTTTTGCCTTTCAAAAAAAAAGTTTAAATGGCTTTTTTTTTATTCAAATTTTTTTCGTATTTGTTAGTTTTTGTCAATTTTTTTTAGATTATTGCTTCATCATAACGAAAAGAATTTAAAAAATAAAAAATTAAGATAAAAACCCTAATTTTTTAGTTTAAAAAAAAAGCCAATAAACCAATTTTTTTGCCGTCTTTGTTGTAAAAAATTTGAGTTATGATCGTAATTTTTTACTTTTTAGATTTCCCTTGTTATGACAAAATAATAATCCACAAAAAATTAACACAAAACTAACAAATGCAAAAAAAAAAAATTGAATAAGAAAAAAAAAACAAACACTGGCTTATTTATTCGGCCAAACAACCCAATGACTTTTTCATCTTCATTACTATTTTTTCCCAAAAAATTCCTGATGTGTGTAAACAAAATAAAAATTTGACGAATGTAGAAGGGAGAAAAAACCTTCAAAAGAAAAGTGCAGAAGAAGTATAGAAACCCATGCCGGGAAGGTAGTGAATTTAGCAGAAAATTGGGATTGCTGAAACATCTGGGGCGAAACCTGCGTCGTATGGCTCGGTCTGAAAACCAATACCCAGGTGACCAACACCAACCAATTTATTGCTCAAGACATTTTCATGCTCTTCTATTTGTGCTTTCTTGTTTTTCTGTTATGTATTTCATTTTTTTTGGTTGGGTTGCGATAAGTTCGATTTACATGCTTCGATACACAAAAAAACTTGATCCAACTATCCAAGCAATCATTTTTTCCACTACCCATCAGAGTATTATCCCAATTTGGATGATCAGATGGTCATTGTTGAGTAATTCGCTGTTTGGAGTCATTACTCATCATAGGGTTAATTGGTGGCTAGTGCCAAATGTCTTCTTTTTTTTTGGGATACCTGTCCAGGGCAGCTTATGCAGACCTCAAATGTTGGGTCCAATCCCACAGTCCACTTGGAGAGAGTGCAATTAAAGTCAGAACAAAGCTTTGATAGCACATAGGAGGTTTCGAACCTAAGACCTTAGGGGCAAGCAAACCCCTAAGTCCCAGGCCTTGACCACTAGGCGAACCCCTTGGAGTTAGTGCCAAATGTTTATCATAACGCTTCAAGCTTATGATATAGGTCATTCCTCTATCTTTCTGCGGATCAAAAAAAAAAAAAAATAGAGCTTATGATATAGGCATTAACAGATGCTTCAAGCTTCAAGAAGATTGATTTTGTTCAGATGGTACTTGAGGTCGGTTTGATCTCATTTTGCGGGCTGTTAGTATAAACTGATGAGGGCCTGTTGATGAGTGAATTAGTGTGTTTCAGGGGTTGTGATGATATCCCCCTGAAAGATATTTATTAATGCCCAAGGATAGAGGAAGTACATGTGATATCAGGGGTAATCTCAATTTGGGTACACGAAGAGGTTTGAGTGCAATAGTTTTAAGCACAAGATATCTAGTGTATAGCGCGATGAACAAGAGGAAGAGGGAGAAATGTTGATGGCAAGGCACTAAAAAAACATGACAGTCTGCAACATGACCGGGGACAAAGCTCTAGATAGAGCTGAATGGTCACATGAGCAGGGATGGAGCTAGGATTCTAGTTTAGTGGGGGAATAAGTCACTACTCTTCGACTCTTCTCTAACTCCTCTCTTTTCTACCCTTGAATTTATGGCTCCTCTCTCTTTTTCCTTTATTTCTTGTTTCTCTTTCCTCTTATGTGTGTTCTTATGCAGAAAATCTTCGAAATAGAAAAATAAAAATAAAAGATGTACATAGTACACATGTCTGGAGAAGAACTACCTAAAGAAGCAAATATAAATCGTAAGGGGCAAATTGGGAAAATTATATCTAAATATAGAAATATAACTTTTATGAAGAAAAAATAATGGGCCATATTGACAGATATACTGGAGATTGTATGTGAAGATATTATTTTTGAAGTTCCAGTACAAGACAATTCTAAAAACATTTGAGAACCATATGTAGGATATATTTCCAACACTTGAGTGGGGTCAATTGACCTTGTTTGCCCATGGCTAGCTCCGCCCATGTGCATAAGGTTTGTTTTGGATAGAATGGTCAAAGGCAGTGTTCGTTGAAGGGTGTCCTATAATGTCATTTAGTTTATGAGCGAGAAGGTTTAGTTTTTGCTTGATTCTGCTCTCTGACATAATTCGTTTGGAATCACTTGCTATCTGTCTTGGCTATGTGCATATTTTGTAGATTTTATGTCCTTTTTTCAAGGATCTTTGTAAGTGTTTCCACCAGTAATCTATTTTTGTACGTAACTGTTTACATCCTTTTTTTTTGGGTCGCTAACAGTGGTTCAACAGCAGAGGGTTACAATACCGAACCATCATGGTGAAAAGCTTGTGGGGATAATGCATGAAACAGGCTCTACAGAGATCGTAATCGTGTGCCATGGATTTCGATCCTCAAAGGTTGGAAACAGTTATCTGGGGTGTGTCTTGATTTTCCAGATAGCAATGTTGGAGATGTTTAATTTCGTTTACTTCAAATATGCAAAAATGAGTGGGAACCACTTCATTTGGTTTCCTTGATTTTGTAGGATACATGTATATTGTGAGACAGAACAATCTTTTTTTTGAATTAAATGATGTTGCATGAACTGAACTAATATGAAAGGTGTCTGGTAAAGAAAAAATGAAAAAAAGAAGAAGATACAGAGAACATGAATTCAGCTGTCTATACTTATTTTTCTTCAAAAGTTATGGAGACATGTACTGGCATATACGCAGAGCCTAGAGGTCTTCATATATCGGCAGCGTGTATCTTTGTGGGTGTTTTAATGTTTGCATGTGTGCGTGTAAGAATGTATCTGTGTATCTGCATGTATATTCTTACAGCATTCTTGCTCATGTGGCCCTTTATTGTTCAATTGACTTTACTGGAGCCAACTTGCTGGCACAACTCTTGAACCCTCTACTTTCGAATATCTGCATAAGTTGCATTTGCTTGCTTTACACATAATAAAAAAAAATTGGAAATCAACAGACGATTATCAAGAAGAAAAATAAGAATTACGATCTATATACAACTCTTTCCAAATCACACTCCAGTCCTTGAATACTCCTTAGCGACCTAATGCAATTCTTTCTCTTCATTGGGAAGGTAAAATAAGGTAGTAACTGACTGTAGTATGCTCAATTATGATTGTTTTGGACACCTTTTATGTAGCCGAATTGTATACCCTTTTTTTCTTGGGAGTTGACATGAATTAAATTTCTCATCTCATTCCCAAAAGATTAGCCATTTAGCCTTAATGTGAAAAGCCAAAGGTTTCAAAGTTGTAAAAGTATTAAAGCATAGAAAAAGTTTAAGATTCTCATGCTGCTTCCCGAGCGAGCTCAGTTCAATCGGCGTGAGTTCCTTGAAGATGAATGGAAGTATCTAGGCTTTCGGATCTTAACACAGCTTATATTACTTGGTATAAATCTGCGATTTGACAAATATCTGTACAAGTTTGTGATATCTTACTGCTTTTAGTTGGCATTTCCCATAAATGAATCTGCTGACTCAGTGCCATAACATCTTTTCAGAAATTAGGTTCGAATTAATTTCGTGGACCTTTTCATCTCATATTTTCAGGACCGCATTCCTATGACAAATCTTGCTGTTGCTCTAGAAAAAGAAGGTATCAGTGCCTTCCGCTTTGACTTTGCTGGCAATGGGTAAGTTGTTGGAAGTAAAGTCCGGAAAAAGAAATTTGTTACTAATTCAACTAAAACTTATGTTTTTGTTTTTTCTTACCATCAGAGAAAGTGAAGGTGTGTTTCGGTATGGAAGCTACCACAGAGAAACTGATGATTTACGTGCTGTAATCCAATACTTTTGGGGGGAGAAACGTTCAATAGCTGCAATCGTTGGCCATAGTAAAGGTATGCTGCTGCTTTACATAGTTTGTATGTGTTTGCGACTATAATACTGTACCGGCTGATTATCATTATGGTTCTGACATTGGTAGTAATTTATAGTAGCGGTAATATCTCTAATACTGTTGAAAATGCCAATAGACAAAATGGCTAACCCTGCTTTCCATCATGTTATCGTGATTCTAAGATTGAATGTACTTAATGAGTTAAAAAAAGTTTTCTTTTTTTATATAACTTGGGGTGTCCAGCCCAACTTACGCGCACCTCAACTAAACTAGAGATCCAATCCCCACCGTTCACTAGCGGGGAGTCCGATTACAGCTGGGGCAAAGCCCTGTATGGATTGGCTCCATAAGAGTTGATTGGACCTAGGAGGTTTCAACCTTGAGAGCTAGGAGGGAGCAAACTCCTAAGTCTCAAGCCTTGACCACTAGGCCAATCCTATTTTACAGAATTATGTTTCTTTTGTTGTGCAACCATAGACCTCATGAAAAGATTCCTGAGAATGGTTAGTACTAAGGTCTGTCCAAATTCTATGTGAAGAACTTACATGGAATAATCGCTTAACTTTATTGATGGTCTGCTTTTGGTTAGAAGGACTAAAGATTTTTCATGTAAAAACTTCAATCTTGCCTGTGACAGTTTTTTTGCTTTTGTTTTTCCCAAGAAGTCAATCTTCCCGATAACATCGTGAATATGTACCTCTTATGAGGACACATGCAGTTAATCCTGTGACAGGGAATTCTGCAGGAAGCATCCATTCATAAAACCTTTGGAGCTTTATGTATTTCTCAGTGGCATTAAATTCTGGATAATTACATGATTGCTTCAAGCAAATAAAGAATTGTCCTTTTTAATCATTTGTGGATGACAAAATCTTGCTGAAACGAATCCATTTTTTGCAGGAGGAAATGTGGTGCTCTTGTATGCTTCGATGTATAATGATGTTTGCAACGTTGTTAATATTTCTGGCCGCTTTGATTTGAAGAGAGGCATAGAAGGTCGGTTGGGTAAAGACTTTCTAGAACGAATCAAGCAACATGGATTCATTGATGTTAAGAATAGAAGGGGTGAGCTTTCAAATGTAATAAGTCATCAATCTATATGTTTTGTCCTTAACTTCATGATTATTCTGCTATTGTACGGCTGCTGGTCTACACTCTTTTACCTTGCGTTTCTGATAAATTTATGTTGGAAATATTGGTTGTTCTGTTGTACTTCCTTATTTCTAGTTGAGGCCTCATTTAAATAATTACCAACTTCGAAGAATTAGATTCTCAATTTAGTTTATTTCTCATTTGGCCTGTTTTGCTAGGGAAGGTGGAGTATTGTGTGACTGAAGAAAGTTTGATGGATCGCCTAACAACTGATACGCATGCAGCATGTCTATCAATACCACATTCTTGCAGGTTAGTATTGTAATTTCTAATATCCTTATCTTTTATCATTTCCTTTTGTTATCCCCTTTTCCTCTCTCTCTCTCTCTCTCTCTCTCTCTCTCTCTCTCTCTCAGTAGCTTTTGATGCAAGGACTTCAAAGAGATTACACTTTTGATTGCCTGTTTTGGCTTGTCAAAGATTATTTGTTTAAAAATTTTGTATATTTTTTGATGCTTCAGTTATTACTTACAGGGTTTTGACTGTTCACGGTTCTATTGATGAAATGGTACCAGTCGAAGATGCCAAGGAATTCGCCAAGTACATATCTAACACCAAATTACACATCATAGAAGGAGCAGATCATGAATACACCAAACATCAAGATGAGTTAGCTTCAATAGTGCTCAACTTCCTAGCGGTTAATCCGCATGAGGACAAAGACATGCCTATGCAGTTTGCATCGTGCACTAGAGAGAAAAAATTTCATTCACGATTCTGATTCTCACCGGAGTTGGCTGAAATGAATAGCCCACCACCCGAATGAAGGAAAATGGGTACTAAAATTGGATATCGAACTTGTACTGCCATTATGATCGGTCTTGTTTCTTCATGTTGGACTCTCAGTGAAACAAACTTTTTACCAGGAATCAATCAATCTGCATAAATCGATTCTTTCGGCACTTCTCTAAATAGAGAAATTGCTTTTTAGAGTATAATTGCTTCTAGGGAGTGAGGCCATGAACACCATGTACGCGAAATTGAAAAATAGAACCCCTTTTTTACTACAAGTTGCCACTAAAATAAGCAACAACTTCTGAGTTCAAATCGGGCAATTTATCGGTAACCGGCAGAAGCCTAATGATGATCCAATTATAAAACATTCTCGGATTGTGACGAATCTTAGCAGGTCATTTAGATATGATGAAATGAGTACATCTATTGGTGCCGATCTTAGTTTGGAGGTTTTGAAGTATATGCTGGTTGTTTGGTCAAGATTAGGGTTATCGAGATTCATTTTTTGACCGTTAGCCAAAGAGGGGACTTTTCTGGTCTGGAGATGGCATGCCTTGTTGTTAGGCTACGCACATGCAGATGTTTTAGGATACTTATCATATCGAATGATCGTTAGGAGAACAAGACTAGAACAAGGTGAGCTAGGTAAGATTGCATAACTTATTATAATCCAATAGGAGTATTAAATTTGTATAACAATATCAGGACCAATCGTGTTTGGTTAACATATAATTAATCAAATACTGTAGGATCCACAACATTAAACTTATTAAATTGCATCATAAACATCTTTCTCAAAGTATTGAAAGTGACCAACAACAGTAATGGAGAAAATTGCAACACTTCAAAATTTTGTCACTTTTGTGAGTAAAAAGGAATATGAATATGACGGTCACCGACACCAACACTAATGTGTGATTAATCTTGTTAATCAACGAAATTAGTGAATCCCTTGAATATTTGCATGAAAACTAGAATTTTAATAATATATGGTAGTTACCGAAATACACTAAATGAAAGATTGGAAAGTGGAAATAGCATTATTAGAAAATAAGGAGCATAACAGTGAATTTTTTTTTTTTTTTTGATGTAATATAGTTTTCATTTCTTTGATCTTAGTAACTTCAATGGGTCAAAATTCAGTCTAGCAAACTTAATCACAATACATTACACCAGCTTCTGTTTCTTATATCATATAAAAACTATTGGATTCTTTAGTAAAAATTTGAAATTTCAAACACCCTTCAAAATATCAAAACTGTTAAAATGTGTAATTAGGGCCTTAACATTGCAATAAATTTGTAGTTTTTTTTTGCTCGGCTGCAATAAATTTGTAGTTACCATCCCATTATCCTAGAATTGAATAAAAAGTTTTCTATAATTGATCTCACACGGAAAAAAACTTTCAACCCATTTTTGTGCATCTTAAAAACATTAAAAAAATTAAGGAGAATAATCCAAACCTTGACTCGATTAATTCTTTCGAATCAAATGCAATCCCCTACTGCTTTTCATCATAGTATATATATTCCAACGAGTGGCTTGATATCTTTTGATTCATTGACGAAAATTTGCTTACGATCATGATTAACAACTATCATCGACGAAGAAGCAGCTTTCACATCCACCTTAACCCCAACGTTATCATAGAAATACTATTCTTATGAAAAGTAGTTTTTATGGGCGAGGGTTGAAAAGTGTTGAGTTTAGATACATTAAAAATATTATTCTTTTATTGGTCCAACAACCCTAGTACGATAGTTTGTGCACACTCATAAAGGAGCACATTTTTTTATAACTATGTATCCACCTCCTAAATAAACGGGTATGATTATTTGCATCCAATGGTCTACATTCTCCTTTTAGAATCCTCCAAGAAAATATCTTTCATTCTTCACATCTTAACAATATTCCAAAACTCTCCAAACTAGTCTAATATATAGTAGAGTTTTCTACAATCTTGTAGAACATTCCAATATTCTTTAGAATTTTCTGCAACGGTCTAACTTCCTTCTAGAACCTTCCAAAAGATATATAACATTCTTCAACATTTTAAACCATCCTAAAATAGTTTAGACAAGTAGATACTGACACGTCAAAATGTATCATAATATCAACTTAAATAAATTGCCCGTATTACCCAATTGCTCTTAGGATTATTGTAATCTCCACTAAGCGTTAGTTACTATTTCGAAATATTTTCCTATTTGATATATAAGGCGACATTATTTTACATAGAGATACATTGGCTAAAAAGTGAGGCCATAGAAAAAGATAGAATTATTAGGAAAATATTCTCTGTTTCTTTTAAAAAAGAAATAATCTGATGGCTATAAGTGTAACATTGTAGAGACCCGTATTTTTTTTAATTATTCCAGGGTTTTATGAAATGTTAGAATACGGATTGCACGTGAGAGAATGTCGTAGTTGTTTATTTTGGGATTAAACGCGAACCAGTGAGAGAGTATAAGGGTAATTGTGCGAGAGGTGCATGTGTGTGTTTGTGGTGTGGGAGCATGGGATAATCTTTCCCATTCCCTTCTCAATTTTGCCGAGGAGAGGAACTTTTCTCTCTCATTTCTCTCGGCTGTCTTTCTCTCTCAATTATGCCCAGGAGAGCAGGAACTTTCCTCTCTCATTTCTCTTGGCTATCTCTCTCTCTAATTCTCTCACTCTCTCTTCGGCTCTCTCTCACTCTCGCATCCTCTCATCCAAAAACCCACCAAAATCACATGAAATCTATACAAACCCACCTCCAATTTGTCTTCTATACGCGATTCCAACCTTGAATATCGTGGGTCTTGCTTGGAGAAGGAGTTTTCGGTTGATTTCGAAGTTTGAAGAGATAGGGCTTGCTCAAATCGTGTGGATTTCGATCCTTGACTTGAGGTAAGGATTTCTTAGCTTTGTTATGCGTTTATGTGATGAATATGTATCTAGATCGTGCTTTGTTTCGTTGTTTGAGCTAAGTTTTGGATTCCTGAGAAAGTCTACAGAAGTTTCTGTTCGTTCCCAAATATGACAAGTGCGTGCATATCCTTAACTCGTGCACGCCAATCCTCAACTCACGCGCGCATCTAACCTGGCCACATCGTATTACCTTTGGCCACTTGTTTTGACACCTGGCCACATCGTATTACTCTTGGCCGCATCGAATTGCATAACAGATTGTTCCCATCTCCCTAAGAATTCAAAGATTACTCTCGTTCCATCGTTTTGACTTCCAATACAAACAGAACATGTCTAAATCACTCTCAAACAAGATTGTTCGTGTCCTAAAGACTCATTGATTGATACCATCCCTCAGGCGGTCATTTAATGAAATCCTAGTGTTGTTATAAGCAGCAAACATACTGTAAGATTGATAGGAGTACCATGGGCTATATGGGGTAATGTGGTGAGTGTTATAGGTAGACATGAGCTTGTTTAGTGATCCGATGGGTAGTATTGTGATTCGTATCCTCTCGACTCATAGAATCCTTTAGATTCCTCTAGCATACGCTTTACGGACTCAAAGTGTAGAAACTAGAAGACCGAGTATCGTAGAGTCTAATCGTGGGTTGATACGTGGTATGTGAAGGTACGGGGGTGTAACGACTCTGACCCAATCCTGAAGGTCTTAGTCATAACAAAGCGCCGGTGAAACCATCACCAAGACCAAATCATAGATTCAACTTCTCAAAATTATATAATCAGAAGGAACAAGATGTTGAGATATGAAGACAATTTTAGAGTTACAGTAAAAAAATGACCCGAAAAGTTTTGGGTCCTGCCCAACGCAGGTTTTAGCGTTTTCTAGGGTTTTCTAGTATTAGCTTGCTTGCACATATAAAAGCAAAGTTTGGGCTGCCTCATTTTGTAACTCTGACATATTTTCATCATAGTGAAACACCCCAGCACCCCGTGGACGTACGATTAAGCAATCAGCTTAATTCGGAACCATGTAATCTCTGTGTCTTGTTCTTTTCCTGCTTTATATTGTTTTCTGTTATTGGTTTGTTCTTCGATTGTGTGCGTTTGCTTGTGGGTTTAAACGTTTGAATACCCAACAACTGGTATCAGAGCTCCGGGTTAGGAGGTCAAGGGTTTACACAATGGCTGAAGAAAAATACAAGATCGAGAAGTTCAATGGTATGAACTACGCTTTCTGGAAGATGCAGATGGAGGATATTTTGTATCAGAAGGATCTATATCTTCCGATTAGTGGCACGAAACCGGAAACCATAAAGCAAGCAGATTGGGATATTCTGGATCGTAAAGTTTTGGGGACTGTGCGATTGAGCCTCACGCCGTCGGTTGCGTTAAATATTGCCAAAGAAAAGACTACAGCAGATTTGTTCAAAGCCCTAGAAAAGATGTACGAGAAACCTTCTGCGGTGAATAAGGTATATCTTATGAAAAAGTTGTTTAACCTAAAGATGCCTGAAAACTCTATTGTTGCTGAACATCTGAATGAATTTAATATGGTCACAAATCAGTTAGAATCTGTGGGTATTAATTTTGATGATGAGATTAGAGCTCTTGTTCTACTATCAAATTTGCCCGAAAGTTGGAATGGATTTGTCGTCGCAGTGAGTAACTCCTCCGGGTCTGCAAAAATAAAATTGGAGGATGTTACTGGATTGATATTAGGAGAAGCGGCTAGGAGGAGAGCATCGGGTGAGGATGTTGCTTCGAGTTCAGCACTTAGTATAGAGGACAGAGGCAAGTCTGCAAATAGGGGAGGCAATAAGGGCAAGGGAAGAGGGAGTTCTAAGAACAGGGGCAGGAGTAAATCTCGCAGTAGAGAAGTGAAACTTGAAGGATGTTGGAACTGTGGTCAGATGGGGCATTGGAAACGAGACTGTAAGGCACCACCGAAAAAACAGCAGAACGGGAATAATCAGGGGGGTAAGAACACTGTTAACGTTTCCGAGGAATTGGATAATGAAGCCTTGATTTGTTCGTTGGATTCTCGCAATGAGTCTTGGATTGTAGACTCAGGAGCCTCATTCCATGCTACTTCACACATGGATATGCTACATAATTATGTGCAGGGAAACTATGGAAAAGTTTATCTGGGTGATGATGAAGCTTGCAACATAGTTGGAAAAGGGGATGTGTATATGACTCAGACAGACGGGACAGTACTGAAATTGAAAGATGTTAGACCTGTGCCTAGTCTTACAAAGAATCTTATTTCGGTGGGTCACTTGTCAGAGGGTGGAGTGGTCACATCGTTTACATCAGACGCTTGGAAGATGAGCAAAGGGGCACTGGTTGTGGCTCGCGGTAAAAAGGAAGGAACCCTATATGTATCTTTGGGTACTTATTATAGCATTGCAGTGGCAGCATCAGCAGTTAATTGTACTACGTGGCATCGTAGGCTGGGTCACATGAGCGAAAATGGGATGAAAGTAATGTTGTCGAAGGGAAAATTGCTGGGTTGTAAGTCGCTGGACTTGGACTTCTGTGAGGATTGCATCTTCGGGAAACAGAGGAAAATTAGTTTTACAAAGGTGGCAAGGACTCTTAAATCAGAGAAGTTGGAGCTGGTTCATACGGACGTGTGGGGACCATCTCAGGTATCTTCTCTTGGTGGCTCACGTTATTTTGTTACTTTCATTGATGACGCTACTAGAAAATTATGGGTTTATTTTCTGAAGTATAAATCTGATGTGTTTGGTGTTTTCAAGAATTGAAAAGCATTAGTTGAGAATGAAACAGGAAAGAAATTGAAGTGTCTGAAATCTGATAATGGCGGCGAGTATTGTGATGGTGAGTTTGAGACTTACTGTGCTGCAAATGGGATTCGAAGGTTGAAAACAATCCCAAAGAAGCCAAGGCAGAATGGAGTTGCTGAGCGCATGAATAGGACAATCCTAAAGCGCGCAAGAAGCATGAGGCTACGTGCTGGGTTACCTAAGCAATTCTGGGCTGACGTAGTAAATACAGCAGCGTATTTGATCAACAGGGGACCTTCAGTTCCTTTGAACAATGGATTGCCGGAGGACGCTTGGTTAGGTAAAGAGGTAAATTTATCCCATTTACGAGTATTTGGTTGCATGGCCTATATGCATATTGAATCGAGTGATAGGGGTAAACTTGATGCTAAGTCTCAAAAGTACGTGTTCATAGGCTATGGTACTAATAGCTATGGGTATAGGCTATATGATTTTGAAAATCGAAAAACACGCAGGAGTATGGATGTGGTATTTAATGAGTCTGTTATGTATAGAAACAGACAGAATCAACCCGAGGAGGCTAATGAAAATTCAGACTTTATAGAGTTTGAGGGGATCCCTGACAGTAATGTCTCACAACCTCAGGATATTAATATGCAACCTACTCCACAGGCAGATCCATAGACTCCTCCACTCAGGAGGTGTACACGTACTGTTAAACCACCAATGCGTTATTCTCCTACTTTACACTATTTGTTGTTAACTGATAGTGGTGAACCAGAATGTTTTAAGGAAGCATTGCAGGTGGAGACCAAGGGAGAGTGGGAGCGAGAAATGGATGATGAGATGGATTCTCTCTCATCAAACCAGACTTGGGACTTGGTTCAGTTGCCCAAGGGAAAGAAAGCTTTGCACAACAAATGGGTATACAGGCTTAAGGAAGAATCTGATGGGAGCAAACGGTACAAGGCGAGGTTGGTCGTAAAGGGTTTTGAGCAGAAACCAGGTATTGATTGCACCGAAATCTTTTCTCCTGTGGTAAAGATTTGTACTATCAGATGTGTTCTTAATATTGTGGCTGTTGAGAACTTGCACTTAGAACAGTTAGATGTTAAAACTGCTTTCCTTCATGGGGATTTGGAGGAGGATATTTATATGCATTAGCTAGAGGGTTATGTTGTCAAAGGGAAAGAGAATCAAGTATGTAAGCTTCAAAGGAGTTTGTATGGGTTGAAACAGACGCCTAAGCAGTGATATAAAAGGTTTGATACCTTTATGACAAATACGGGGTTCAGTAGATGTCATGGGGATCACTGTTGTTATTTTAAGAAACTTGGTAAATCGTATCTCATACTTTTGTTGTATGTAGATGATATGCTTGTTGCAGGTTCAAGCATGGATGAGATTGCTAATCTCAAGGCACAGCTGTCCAGGGAGTTTGCAATGAAGGATTTGCGTTCTGTGAAGAAAATCCTTGGAATGCGAATCAGTAGGGATGGAGCGAACCGAAAGTTGAAGTTGTCACAGGAGGAATATGTTGAAAAGTGCTCAAAAGGTTCAACATGGAAGGTGCTAAGCCTGTTAGCACACTATTGGCAAGTCACTTCAAGTTTTCGAGGGAAAAAGGGGCAGTAACTGATGAAGAAAAGAACTACATGGCCAAAGTTCCATATGCCTCGGCTGTAGGCAACTTGATGTATGCTAATGTTAGCACGAGGCCAGACATTGCTCAAGCAGTAGGAGTTGTCAGCAGGTTTTTGGCAAATCCAGGCAAGGAGCATTGGGAGGCAGTTAAGTGGATTTTGCGGTATCTGAGAGGTACTTCTGATTTGGCTTTGTGTTTTGGGGATTCTAATATTTGTTTGTAAGGATATGTGGATTCGGATTTAGCAGGGGATATTGACAGCAGGAAGAGCACTACTGGGTATGTTTTTACATTGGGGAGTGCAGCAGTTGATTGCGTCTCGCGGCTACAGAAAATAGTGACTATTTCCACAACAGAGGCGGAATATGTTGCAGCCACGAAGGCGTGCAAGGAGATGGTATGGCTAAGGAGCTTCATGAAAGAGTTGGGTAAGGAACAGGACAATTGCAAATTGTTCAGTGATAGTCAGAGTGCAATACATTTGGCGAAGAACGCAGCTTTTCATTCGAGGACCAAGCATATTGACATAAAGTATCACTTTATTCGCTCTTTGTTGGAGGATGGACAGTTCACTTTGGAGAAGATTCACACAAGGGATAATCCGGCAGACATGTTTACGAAGATGGTTACTGTGGAGAAGCTGAAGTCTTGTTCAGCTTCTGTGGGTCTCCAAGCTTGAGTGGGAGGCTAGGTGCTGGTGGTGTTAATGATAGTTGATGATTGGCTAGATGTTTGATCATGTCTTCAAGTGAGAGATTGTTGAGATATGAAGACAATTTTAGAGTTACAGTAAAAAAATGACCCGGAAGGTTTTGGGTCCCGCCCAACACAGGTTTTAGCGTTTTCTAGGGTTTTCTAGTATTAGCTTGCTTGCACATATAAAAGCAAAGTTAGGGCTACCTCTTTTTGTAACTCTGACATATTTTCATCATAGTGAAACACCCCAGCACCCCGTGGACGTACGATTAAGCAATCAGCTTAATTCGGAACCACGTAATCTCTGTGTCTTGTTCTTTTCCTGCTTTATATTGTTTTTTGTTCTTGGTTTGTTCTTCGATTGTGTGTGTTTGCCTGTGGATTTGAACGTTTGAATACCCAACATAATAGTGCATAACTAGAGGAAGCGTATTCTGTGCAATCTAATAAAATGACAACTTACACTGACAAAGGCTAAGGATACCCAAAACACACCTCAGAGCTATGGTTAATTATGAGGTTTAGCAAGCTACTTACAATGGTTACAGAATTTAACAAGTAATCCAAACAATGTCCCTTGTCTATAAAATAACCATAAAACCTGACCCCACAAAAACAAGCATCACGCCATCAAACTCTTCAATTCCTGAAAGGTGGAGAAAACACATAAGCTAACGCTCGTATGAGTGACCAATACATAATTTACATGCTCTCCATGGACAACACAAAATAATTTGATAGTATTTCAAAACAAAGAACTCAAATCCATAAGTAAAATATAATACACATTCCGCTATTCAAAATTCAAAGCTACCAGGCGTCCCAGTAGTGGATAAGCCAGACGTCTACGCATTATCCCAAAACACACACCAACCTCGAACACCCTTGCTAGCCATTAAGCCGTCCCCTAGCAAGACCGGACATTGGGAATGCCATTAAATAGATTCGCAAATATTTCACAAATAGGCCCACCTTCCATTGCTATTCCATGGAGTACACAATTTATAAAACTTGTTCAAATAAGCTCGTTAAGAAAAACAAGTTCAAAACCATGTAATTTAGGTATTAGATCACTCACCTCAACTCCAAGCTTTCACAAAACTTCCTATATCAAATAAGCATCAAGAACATATATTAGATACAATTCAAGATATTTTAATCGTATCCTAATCTCTCGATGTCCTAAGTATTACTAATCAAGACTCTAGGGTCAAATATAAAGTTAGATAGCAAGCCTCGAGAAACAATTACAGAATCTGCAGTTTTGACAACTTCAAACCAAAAACTGATTTTGCTCCGACATAACTAAGGAGCAACCTTTACATATTTTTAAAGGTCTACATGTCTAGTTTCAAAATCAGAAAACGGCGCACGTTTTCGATGCTCGAGCTAAAAGATACAGCCGTTTTCCTAACATGTGACAATGCTGACTGCACAGTGACGAATTTGAATTTGAGTGCTGTTAGGTTACGAATTTCTATAGAACTCAATACTT
>BPLS01000186.1:764596-789716 GCA_019656275.1 Rhododendron kiyosumense
CCAGCGAGTATAACCGAGCGTGCAACGCACGTTGCTAACCGCCTAGTTAGATGAAGTCCTCGAGGTGACCCTCCACTACCTTCTCCTCAAGGAACCTCTTATAAGCCTCGCAATTTTTGGTCATGTGCCCCCAATCTTTGTGATCATAGCAACGCTCATTGGTCTGATCCCTCCTGGCTTTGGGATCTCCATCTTGGTCGGCCATCTGAACTATATACAATTCTTTATTTGGAAAAGAATCCTGTAGATTGGATCCTTAAAGGCTGTATTCACAGTAAAGAATGACGTTGGGTCTGGTGGTGGTTTCTTTTCCCTTTTGTTCTGCCCATACTCCTTCTTTTCCTTGTCAGACTTCTACTCGAACTGAGTAACCTTATTTGCGGGGCTTTTTGACTGCTCAACCAGCAACTTGCCCTATTCTTGGAGCATCTCATCTTCAACCCTAGCATGCTGCTCAATCTGCTCCAACAAACTTCGATAGTGTATTGACTGGATCCATGTTCAAGTTTTCACACAGTTTCCCTCGCACAAGCAAACTGGTTTTAAAAGCTGTCAACGCATACTCCTCGCTGCAATTCTCAATTTCATTAAAGGCCTCCCATTACTTTTTCGCATAGTTCCTGATTGGCTCATCAGGCCCCTACTTCATGGAAGATAGCAACTCAAACGTCTTAGAAGTTGTTCGGCTAGTTAGTCAGAACCCGACCTGTAAATTCCTTAGAAACATGTTTCCAACTTTATGAATCAAGATTTTCTCATGCGGTCTCATATGACATAAAATCAAACTTACCTCGGTCCTTTTGCATGATTCGAGCCCTTCATTTTGTTAGTATTAATGTACTTATCATCCATGCAAAAAAAAAAAGTTTGGGACAATGTATCCATCGATTGAGTATATTTATCACCTGAAAAATTGATGGTAAAATTGTGAACATTGATAAACCTTCATCCAAGTAAGAAATCCCATTTTATTTTTTACATGAAAAATGTGCACATTGAGACCCGTAAAATTAACGAATCCGATCGTCCATAAAACTCTACAAAGTCTTCACGTTGAAACACATAAAGAACCACATCAGGAACCAAGATCTAAACCCGGATAATTTTTATTTTGTCTAACAAGGAATTAATTGATCAAGATGCATTGAAATTGTTTGTGGATTTGGCTTTAAAAGTTAAATAGTAACTTTATTTTAATTAAAAAATTCATATTTGTTAATTTTAAGTCAAATTTTTATGACTTATTAATTTGTTTCGGCGAAAGAAATTTAAAAAAATATAAAATTTTGATCGAAATTTATAATTTTTTTAATAAAAAGTTGTTTTTCAATCCGAAGTCACCCAATTTTTGTTTCCATGAAGAATCATGGTTTTGTACTGCCTTACTTGATGGTCCGTCCAGTTCAGATGGTACGGGAATAGTATTCTAAAATGAAGTCTGAAGTCACACACAATCGTTGTATGAACAGAACGAGAGAGAGAGAGAGAAGCGAATTAAAAAGTATATATGTCGTCACTATCACTCATACCCCTTGCAAAAAGTCGCTGGTTTTCGATCGATCCTCCCACCGTTATCAAATATGTCGACATTTTCTTCCCTCTCATCTTCTCTCTCTGTCTCTCAATCCCCTGGCGTTGGCGTGTCTCCTACAGACACCTACGACTGCATGTACACATATATATGTAACATCGATCCGCTCATGTCACCACCGCTTCTACAGTATTGACGCAATCTCTGTAGAATTCACTCAATCCCCATCGCAGATCAACCAATCACCCTACTATATCGAGATTACGTGTTGTCTCTCAGATTAACCAAACCTCTTCATGTCATTCATTGAGGTTCAATTCCCCATACCCATCTCCCAAACCAAACACCCCCCCTCTCTCTCTGTATATATATATATATATATATAGTCGTTGTTGAAGAGTTTTTATTATTTTTATTTTTCAGGATATCTGGGCGCTGCTGTGCTCTTGGGGAATTGGAAAAAAGACTCGGTTTTTCTCAGGTAAGACTCAAAGTCAACAAAAAAATTTAGGAATTGGGTGAAAATTTGAGGAATTGAAAACAATTTTGGTGCTTGAAACGTTCAATTGGCCTTTTTCGAAATGGGTTAAAAGAACTCTGAGGATTCGAATTGTGGAAAAATTTAGCTCTCTGTGTCAGCAAAATTTCTGGTGTGGAATTGAATGTAGTGAGATTACAAGAGCTTTCATTTTTGTGATCTTGACGTAGTATTCTTTTAATTTCAAAAAACATTTAGTGTTCTTTTGGAATGACTTCTTTGTTTGGGGTGATTTTCTTTTCTTGGTTGAGCATAGGGCTCATTTTGCAATTGCATGCTATTGGTGGGTCGGAAAAAAAATTGGAGTTTCAGTGTTTGGAAATTATATTTCTCTGTTGCATGGAAAGAGTAGTGGAATAAAAGGGCAAGTGAGGAATTGTTCATAGGACCTTCCATTTACTTTCACCACGTTTACTGATCACACATGCAGAGTATAATTGCAGAATTTTCATGGCTTCTAAAACATGGGACTTTTTGGGTCCTGAGAAAGACACCCTTTTTTGGTCCTTTTTGGTTCTTGTTGCCCCAGATTAAGCACATAAACACTAGGACTCGAGGAATTTGCTGTGGATTTAACCTAATTAGAGCAAGTCCACCAAAGTCTCTCTCTTTTCTTTTTTCTTTTTTGGTATTCTATTGTATCAAAAAGCCTTTGACAAAAGATATCAATGTTGTTGAGCCGGTTTGATGCCATTTTGACGCAATCTGAAACCCGGAGCATTAGATTACACCCATCTCTTTTTCAAAGCCAATAAGTTGGCTTGGATGATGTGGTCATGGTGGGAGATTGGACTATGCCAAAGTTGGTGCCAAGTGCCAATGACGGCTTCGCCATTTTTTGGCATAGCATAAGAAATTGTGGAGCCATCCTTATAACGGAAGTCTGTGCAAAGTTTCCACGTTGTGGCTTTGCAGCCTAAATGACTCATGTTGGACTTGCTCTTAGTAGATCAAAAGAGCTCTGATTTTGTGATCTTAATTCATAATTAGGCTGACGAAGTTTTAAATTTTGGGTGAGCCTGACAAATGGTAAGTGTTTACAATGGGAGGGATCTAACCAGATGATTTGGAAACAAGACTTGGCATTTGGAGTTACCGAAGAAAATTTGTCTTTTACAAAGTCTCCAGTTTCTTCCCAGAGAGTAATTGCCAAAAAAAAATTCATGGGTCCTAACATTTGGAATTTTCTTTTTGTGGGGTCCTCGAAAGACTCATTTTTGCAGAATCTTTCCCTATCCATGTCCACCACTAGTTGTCATGGCAGTGACAGTAGAGCTGAGTTAGAAGCGTGCCGTGATGAATCCACCGCATTCCTCCTCAAAATGGTGGCAATTGCTGCCATCCTCACTGCCGGGGTTGCAGGCGTAGCCATTCCCTTATTAGGCAAGAACCGCCGCTTCCTGCGCACAGACTCCAACACCTTCTTCGCTGCCAAGGCCTTTGCTGCCGGCGTCATCCTCGCCACAGGCTTCGTCCACATGTTCCCGGATGCCACATCAGCATTAACTGACTCGTGTTTACCGGAATACCCCTGGTCAAAGTTCCCATTTTCAGGGTTTTTCACAATGATGTCCGCTTTGGCTACTTTGCTTGTGGATTTTGTGGGGACTCAGTACTACGAGAGAAAGCAGGAGAAGCAGCAGAGGGCTGGTCAACTCGCCCGGGTTGACTCAGTTGACTCGGTATCATCGGTTGAGTCAGGGGTTGTGGAGGTGAAGGATAGTAATGGGGGCAAGGTGTTTGGGGAAGAGGAAGGGGGTGGAATGCACATTGTTGGGATACATGCGCATGCTGCGCACCATAGCCATAATCATTCCCATGGGAAGGATGCGTGTGAGGGGCACATGACGCAGCACTCTCACGGATCACATGTGCATTCGCACGGGTTTGGCGATGGGGAAGAGGAGGGTGGTGTACGGCATGTTGTCGTTTCGCAGGTAATGTGAAATTTGATGTCTCATTAATCAAACAATATTTTGGAGAAGCGTCCATTTAAGTTGTTATGCTTTTCATTGACAGTAATTTTTGTTCATACAGCACCTCTTTGATTTATGAACGTCAAGGTTTATTTTATCAGATTTTGATAGCACTACTAGCATCGTGTGTTCACATCTTCTGGTTTTCATACGAGTAATACTTCATATGTTTGTCCTACATACCATTTTTTTGGTAATCGATATGGGCTTTCTTATAGAGGGTGGAACCGTGGAGGTGGTACTTGCTACATGAGTAAGACACGTTGTTGTAGCACATTAGTCTATTCTTAATCATTGTCGTAGCACATTAGTCTAATCGTTTTGTTTAATGCGTTAATAACAGCCATTATTATGCCTTCCCTAAGCAATTCTTTGTCAAAGTTAAACGTCTCATTAGCAATTGACTAAAAGGGACACAAGTGCGACAAAAACCAGATGTCTTTACATAAGGATCGTTGGCGCTTTGTTGTGACTAACACCTTCAGGGACAGGCTGGGGTTGTGACAAAGTTATGTCTTAGTGACGAATGGAGAATCTGTAACTTGTCGTCAAGATGAGTTGCTGGTTTTACTCATTGCAAAATCATCCTTTTGGCATAGGTTACTTCCATAGGCATGTGGTCGTAGGTGGCATCCAGAGTTTTGCCTTCTGCTACAAGTTAGGGTTCAAACTTCACCGAGTTAGTCGCACGGAATTGGCCTTAGGTAGTATGCATCTTTTGTTGATTGACTTCACAAAAAAAGACTTCCGATCAAAAAGAGTGACTAAAACATATGCTGGGCATGAACTTTTACTTCTTTTGATTCGGACAATTTGTTATTCACTTTTGCAGTTTGTATCTGAGAAAAGTAAGTAGTTGAGTATTTTGTAGACCGTTCCAGTATTGCTTGATTTCATGTGTCAAGCAGTCAATATTTCTGGGGTGTTGTGGATTTTCCGAATTTGTTTGCGTCGAGGTTGTCTGACCTTGATATTGACAAGACAAACAATTAGCTGCCTCCTGATTCTTTTGAGTTTTCTTGTGTTCTCTTCTTCAGTTCATTCTTTTTAGAGGAACCAATTGATACCATTAAGAGGGGGAAAGGAATATAAAGTCCCAAGAAATCGCCAGTAACTACAAGCATTGCCATTTATCGTCTTGTATCCCATTATTTGAAGTGAAATTGGTAATAGGAAATGATGTGCTTTTGTCGGCATTAAATTGGGTCTTCTGATTAACCAGGACTTGTACGGATATGTCGACCCAACCATTTAGTAGTGATATGTAGCTTATTTTAAGCTAAAACTGATGGTATTTAACCATCCCCTCCCCAGTTTCTTGATAATCATTTTGTCTTCCCTTATTTATGAACTCCCATTTCAAACAAATCCATTTCATTCCCATAACTCGCAGCAAATGATTTAGCCCCAGTTCAGACTTAAATCTGTGATGGATAAGTTCCCCTCGCAACAAGAAAATAGTGGGTGTTCAGATGCTCAGTTGGCCTGGCTTCAGCATATATCAACCTATCTTGGTCTGAAGCAAAAATAGTCAATTTATCTTTCTTCTTCCGTCTTGTTTGTGGCCTCCAATATTGGAGGCTCAAAGCTATGCTTATTGTATTCAAAACTTCTTTCTGTAGTGAGTTCCGTTATGGACTATGGTTATAGTCTTATTGCATGTTCTGTTTCAGCTATCATTTCTCCTTTCCTCGTACGCAACAGCAATACAACTTTTTGGTCTGTTGCTAAAAGACCCGGCTTCTATACATTGTATTGATCCTTTTACTTTTTCTTTTTCAGGTCCTTGAACTGGGGATTGTGTCACATTCTATTATCATTGGGCTTTCACTCGGAGTCTCGCAAAGCCCATGTACGATACGACCCCTAATTGCCGCACTATCCTTCCACCAGTTCTTCGAAGGATTTGCACTTGGAGGATGCATCTCGCAGGCCCAATTCGGGACCCTCCATGCCACAATAATGGCTTGCTTTTTTGCTTTCACAACCCCTACAGGAATCGCGATTGGAACCGGCATTTGTTCCTTTTACAACCCCGATAGCCCGAGAGCGCTAATCATTGAAGGCACATTGGATTCTATATCTGCTGGAATTTTAGTGTACATGGCTTTAGTGGACTTAATTGCGGCTGATTTCTTGAGTAAGAGGATGAGATGCAATTTAAGGCTCCAAGTAGCTTCTTATTTTGCACTCTTTCTAGGGGCTGGATTGATGTCTTCACTTGCAATCTGGGCTTGATTCTTCTATTATTCATGTTCTTTTTTCCATTTTTTGGGAGTAACAAATGAATGAAAATGTCATTCTTTTTACTTGTCTGTTTTCCCTGGCTTTAAGGTCCTTGGGTACCTTCCTCTATCATAAATTTTCTTACCCAGAGTAGCTGAAAGGGATAAGGGAAATATAGCCCATATATTCAATTAGTTGAGGTATTCAATTAGTTGAGGTATTTGTAAGCTGACCTGAAATACCTTGCTATGAGGAAAGGAAATTGCTTCAAGCTAGTAGTCATAAATTAAATTTTGCTTGTATTTCGCGACCATGAAAAGGTTAAAAGTTATGCTAATTTTCTACAAATCTAATGCCCCCTTCTTTATTTTGCAAGTTACGGTCCATTTTGGGAGAGCTATTTTGAGGGTGAATTTCAAACTAAAGACAATGGTCCATTTTGAGAGAGCTATTTTGAGGGTGAATTTCAGACTAACGACAATAGACAAGAACAAGAACGCAGCTTGAATCTGTTTAGATGGTTAGGAGAATCGAACTTGATCTTGAAGATGTCTTACAAATAACTACTACTACTACTTCAATATGTGGAGATAAAAGACATGATTTTTGGTATTTTAATTCATAACCTTACTTCATAATTAACACCATTTCAATTCATGACTTGTACCATTAGGATTCATAATTTGCATATGGTACACTTTTTCATATCATATGGTAGCCGTATTTAGTAACCCTTTTTAATATTAAGAGAATGAAATTCAATACAGTACTAAATTTTTTGTGATATAGACGACGTTTAGACTACATAATCTTTTCTGCTTCCATTTTTTTGTTTCACAACCTTAATTGTTTTTTATTGAATTTTTATTTATTGTCTTTGCAGCTTCTATTTTGTTTTCAAAAACCTTTACTCCTGTATCGAATTTTTTCTTTACAAGACGAATTTTTTTTTAAAAAAAAGAAAGTAAAAACGTATGGCTAAAAATTTTACTTTATATCGATATTTTTTGAAAACCTCTTCTGAAAATTTTATTTCGTTATTTTTTTTATTTGTTAAACATAATTTCTATATATTCCGAAAACTAAAAAGATCACTAAGAGCAAATAAATTAGTATCTTTTAATAAGTTAATTTAATCTAAATTACACATTCATAAAGTTATTCGTAATATGCGTATTCCTAACATTTACTATTCCATGAAGTACTTGGAAAAATGCTAAAACCACTGCCGCGAGAGTGTATAAATATCCATGAATTTTGAATTGAAATTTTAACTCTATTACGGGCATATTATTCACTGTATATGGACAGCAAAGTCCTCCTAAGTACTAACTAACTAAATAGAAACCAGGGACCAGGGGCTTGCTTTGCCCTATGGTTGTGTCACATCTCGAGTTCGAAAATATGATGCACACCGTTTGTTTGAGATTTTGACGCGAAACAAAAGTTGGGTCACGAATCAAGTCATCGGACATATCGTAAAACTCAAAAAATAATCACGTTTTTATTTGTTACATGACGGACAAAAACACTTTAAAAAGTGCACAACAAAGTAGTAGAGATGATTCAATTAGTAATCTATCGATGTCCAAACAACTTAATTTTGGGAAAATGACGGCTCAGGACGCGTTTCGATAATTAATATATTTTAAAGACATGCTATGAACATTTGTTAATGAACAAAATGTCCTTAACGGATATTAATTATCAAAACACGTCCTTAGCCATCATTTTCCCCTTAATTTTTGATCACCTCTAGCTCTACACCACAAATGGTTTGAGTCATGTTTTCGAACTGGGAAAGAGACACAGAAGGAGAGCGAGAGCTGTTAATCGCTCCCTCCCCCCACCCCCCCCCCACACACCCCCCCCCCCCCCCCCTGTCAGGGGGGTCTGACACCGGACCATCCGATTTTCCGGTTTTACCCATGCTCTCGCTCTCTCTCTCTCTCTCTCTGCATTCTCTCTCTCTCTCTCTTATTTTATATTTTTATAAAATTATAAATGCTAATAACTTTTTTTTCACCTATTTTTTAAAAATAAATTTTATATTTTTGAAATCTACTCAACGAAACCTATCAAACAAGCCTAATATTGATAGTGAAATAATGTAAAACGGAATAATTATATTTTTGTGGTAATTTAAAAAATATAAAGAGGTTGAAAAATTAAGTGTTCCAAATTTCAATCTATTTGAACCAGTAGAAAGATTTTAGTTTTTTAATCATTTTATCCTAAATGGTCATAATTAAATTTTGACTATAGGACTCTCGGTGATTAACCCCAAAAAAGTTGTGAAATCAAATATCTTTTAGGGTTAATCAACGAGAGCCTTAGAGCCAAAATTTAACTATGACCATTTAAGATAAAATGATCAAAACAATATAATATTTCCACCTGTTTAAACGGATTGAAATTTGGAATACTTAATTTTTTTAATCATATTTTTTAATATATTAAACTGAAAATGTTGAAATCACGTATTTTTTAAAATAAATTTTATATATTTGAAATCTATTCAACGAAACTTATCAAACAAGTCTAATATTGAATATGAAAAATTAAATAATTTTGTTGGGCCAAATATATTATCTCTTTATTTTTACTTTTTTACCCTTCATTTTTTGAAACTTCTATATTTGAGTTTTCAAGTAAATTATGTATGTTGAATTCACTTAAATTTACTTTATATTTCTTTGAACAGTCAATAATGCAAACTGAAATTAAATTTCATTTAATTACAATTGAGTATATAGAACCAATACATGAATATAAATAAATACACAAATTTAGTCAATATTTCCGCCAAATTGTGGTCGTCCCGGCGGATCCATCTGCATCACTTCGTACCACAATTGGAGGCGTTCTTCATAAGGATGAGCCCATCCGTGTGCTTCATTTGATGCATTTGGCCTTCACCATATGATGATGGGTGGTACATGGTAATTATGGTATAGAGAAACTTGCACGAAGTGATTGTCATTAACACGGCCAATAGCTATATGTGTGCGCGTTTCTAATGGAACTGGATAGGAGCTCAACGGCAAGTGAGTGAAACAACTCAAAGCAATCATATCAAATGTATGTAGTACAACGTTATACGTTGATGCAATGACAAGTCCCAATGATATAGAATCCATCCAATGATCCTCTGGTGCCGATGGCTGGAAGCAATAAAGTCTTAGTAACACCTGGGATACATAATTACGTTCTGGATAAAGCTGATCGTACAGGACCCTATTTTGTTCAATCTCTTGGATAAGGTCCTGTCGTACTTGAGCTCATTTATCTTCAGAACCATAGACTTTTACGACTATCACCCTGAAGCCACAATGACCGTCGGCTCGAACCTCAACGTAGCGGGAAATATAACGTTGATACTGCTGAGGAAATTTCTGAACGAGGTGATCCCTCCCATTGCGCCTTCGCGATGTTGGAATACGTGAGGCCTGAGATTCTGAAGTGGATACTGTGAAGGAAGGTATGTGACCTCTATTCTACTCATCTCTGCCTGTAGGTCGACCCCTGTGTTCTGTGTTATATGCTGGAGGTCGAACTGTGCAACGAGATGGATCCGCCATATCGAGAAACCTGTCCATCATAGACTCTCGACTATCGGAATCCATTTTATTTAATCTTTCAATAAGCTGAGCTGTCCTGTCGGATCGTGCTCCCTCGTCAATATGCGTCTAGGCGTGCATGGATAACGTACTCCAATGAGGGTGGATAGAGCTTAGCGGAATTGGTTTATCCACAGAACGGTAAAGTGCAATATCTTGAAAGCATGGCAGTCCGTGTGTCCTTTTGATCTTACAAAAGCAAAGGCCGGCTTCGTTATCAGTGCGTTGTGCCTGCTTATGGATCAAGTCCATTACCTGTAATGAAATGCAACATCTGATTTCACTATAAATGCCTTCACGTATATGTATGTGTCGTGGAATGTTGAGAGATTTCTGGAACGACCCCTGAATATCCCCGAACTGACTGGTCAACAGCTTTTCTATTTTCTGAAAAGATATTTGAAGCGAGGACATGGTATCTCCCAAGTATCGTTTGAGCCTCGCATGCGCAGACTCCGCCCTGCAATATAATAATACATTGTATTAAATAGGAAAGTTACATAAAGTATTCTGTAGTGCAAGACAGTAAATATAGAATGACTATAAGAAAGTTACCTTTGGCTTGAATTGCTCCCAAGGTGCATAAATTGATTTATATATGCTGGAACAAATCGCTCTTTATAAGAACCTAACCATGTATCCCAAATGTATTGTATGGCATCATAGTATTGCTCAAACTCTTCACACATGGCATTCCACATTTGTTGCAAAGACATCGGTGTCGATGAATGAATAAGCAACGGCCATGCTTCAGAAAATTCGTCCCACCTCGTACCAAGCATAGAGCTGCACTTCTTCATTACATATTGGTTTATGTGCCAAATACAAAGGATGTATTGTGCGAAGGGAAAACATATTCCAATGGCGCTAAGAAGTGCCAGATCCCTATCTGAAACAACCACCGATGGCAACGCTGCCCCTTTTTCAATCATCCATCTCTTTAAAGTATCCAATGCCCATATCAGTCGCTCATTATTCAAATATGCAAATATAAGAGAGTAAGTTTTCATTGTGGATGTGATACCCACAACTTTCAAGAGTGGAATCCAATACTCATTACTCTTATACGTTGCATCAATAATCAACACAGAAGGAAAATTGACAGATAGCTCTAGGCTTTTAGGATGAACCCAAAGAATATCTGTAATTTCGTTGGTGTGTTCATTTGTAAGATAGTCGTAAATGTATCTTTTCTCATTTAATTCATTCAAGACGTACACAGTAGGAGATAAACCCCACAGTTGCTCTTTCTTATACAGTGCCTTCATATTGTAAATACTCCTAATTCCTGTACTAATTGACGAGTCTTGTTGTCTCAAGAAATTAAGAATTTCTCGAGGCGCAGTCCTGCTAGACATATCACGAACTAATTGCTGCTAGATTGGGGTCAGCCTTGACGGGTACTCATGTCACTCAAAACTTCTAGTTGGTTCATGGTTATGAAAACCTTTAACAACCTTCAAACTCCACATGACACCGTCTGGAGGTTGTGGTACACCTCGCAGCTTAAACGGGCAATCACATTTTTTAGTTCCAGTATTCCTTTGCATTGAATGCCCTTCCTGTGGCGATTTGTACAACCTCCCCTTTCACAAATAAGAATGCACTTCGGCATCTTGTTGCCATTTATACTAGCAGATTTACTTATGACAATCACAAAACCATTTTTCTTACCAACTCTCTGCGTCCAATCTACCATGACAGCTCTAGTTTCAAATATCTATAACAAAAAAATATATATAATACGTATAAGCATAATGTAATATCCCGTATATTAAAAAAATTGATTCTTACACGTAAGTTTTAGGTGGCAAATAAGTGAGGGTGTGTGCACGTGGGAAGCTGGTATGCTTGAAACATGATAAAATAAGTAACATGACAAAAAAATTAGGTTTTCATCGAAATTTTTAACTTTTTAAATTCCTCTCGTCATGATGAAACAATAATCCCTAAAAATTTGACGAGAAACTAACAAATGCGAAAAAAATTTGAATAAGAACAAAAAAAAAGGTCATTTGGCTTATTTACAAGAACAACCTAGACGCATTTAACTTTAAGGGACAACTATCATGTGCCTAGTCTACGTAAACATGAATGGAAAAAAAACAAGAGATGGTCCCACATTGCCATGTTTTGGACGTGTGGCTAGAGAGGAGGTGACTAAGTAAATTGCCTTGGCTTCATTTTGACACATAATATCCACCATTGACACATCATGCTAAAGTATAAGACCCCATGCTTTATGAGTCCAAGACAATAAAAGTCAAGATAACTTTCTATTCTTTGATGTTGTTGCTATATCAAGAAAGCTGAGGAAGAGATGCTAGTAAATATATTCACCTAATTGATAGAACTGTGATTGTAATTGTTTCAATCACATTTTTTTTGCAAACATGATAAAATGTATGATTTATTTTAATCACGTTTTGTTAAAGACGTGATAACATCTTCTTCTTTTTTTGTTTTAACTAGAGGTGGCAATCTCAACCCATATTTTTAAATCTGCTCAAATCCGCCCATTTATAACCCAACCAAATCTGCCCATATTGTATAAGGGGTTGATATGAGTTGAACCCATATAAACCCATATATACATGAGTTTATGTGAGTTAAAAATAGGTTCAATATGGGTTGGGAATAAAACACTCATACTGCCCTTTTATCTGATCGAAAAAAAAAAGTCTCGCATTTCACACTAGCTACACAAATCAGCTCCCGCGTGTCACCAAAGTCTCGCATTTCATTTCAACACATATTATATCTGTTTGCTTCAAAAAAAGTAAGAATTGCTTGATTACTGGAGTATTTTATTTACGGATCTAATTCCTAGTATTTTATTTATGGACCTAATAATTCCAAGTTTATTCCTGTTCTGCGTGCTACTTAGCTTGTGGGCTTCCGATCGATGTTTTCTATCGAGATGCATACTGCATTAACAAAAATAAGTAACAAATATGTATAATAACAACATTAATAACTAACCTGATCAGTCGTAAATTCTGCTGTGTAATCACGCCCAATGTAGGAGCTGCTCTCCCCACAATGAACATCATTCGCAATATCGTTCCCAATTGACTAACTTTCCGAAAATGAAAAATTGTACTGATCCATAATGTTCTTTTATGAATTACGAAAATGAAATCAAAATAGAGGAAAATTGTGATGATGTGGTAAATGAGAGGAAGTATGAATATATAGACCAAGACATATAGAAGTAAATATATAGGCAACTAAATATATAGGCTAACGTTCTATCGAATTGTTGCAATATGCAATAATCCTATCAATGTACCTGCAGCTTTGAAGCAATCACCTGCAAGCAACGTTGAAGAAATCACCTGCTTAAGTTGCAGAACCAATTACCTGCAACCTTGAAGCAATCACCTGCAAGAAACAATTACCTTGAAGCAATCACCTTGAATCGAGCTTTGAACGCTGCCTGCATCTTCAACTGCCAACTGGCCAACTGTTGCAGCTTTGAACCAACTGTTGCAACTTTCAACCAATGGAGCAATTAATTTTTTTCCAACTTTCAACCTTAATTTTTTAACCTTTTCATTCCAAAAATACCGACAACCTATTTTTTGTTATTTAATTAATAATGTTTATACTCTGTATCTTTTTTCTTTTTTATTTATTTAAAATTATTTTAGTGTTCCGATTTTCAATCCGATTCAATCGGTGGAAAGATCTTGTTTTTTTTTTTCATTTTATCTTCAATAGTCATAATGAATTTTTGGTCTCGTAGAATCAAATATCTCTTCGGGCTTATCAACGAGAGTTCTAGAGTCAAAATTTAACTATAGTCATTTAAAATAAAATGATCAGGAAACTAAAATATTTCCACCGCTTCAAGCGGATTGAAATTTGGAACACTTGAATTTTTAATTATATTTTTAATATATAAACTGTCTAAAAAGGTTTAAAAAATTAAATGTTTCAAATTTCAATCCGTTTGAACCGGTGAAAAGATTTTAGTTTTCTTCTTATTTTACCTTAAATGGTCATAATTAAACTACGTAAAAGTATATTGAAATTTGGAACACATTTTTCAACCTTTTTAAACAGTTTAAACTACGTAAAAATTATAATTTTTCCGTTTTACATTATTTCGCCATCAATATTAGACTCGTTTGATAGGTTTCATTGAGTAGATTTCAAATATATAAAATTTATTAAAAATAAATATGTGAAAAAAAACTTATTAGCGTTTAAAATTTTATAACAAACAAATCAAATAAGAGAGGGAGAGAGTGCTGGGAGGGAGAGAGAGAGGGGGGGGAGGGGCGAGGGTAAAAAGGGGAAGGAGGGCCGTGTCAGGGGGGCCTGACACTCGGGGGGGGCCGATTAGTAGTTTCTAAGGAAAGCATATAGGTTGTTCCCCTGGTCATAGGAGGCCCCCCTGGGTCCCATTATCATTTACAGTAATGATACACCCACCACCACTCACCCACCACACCGCCCACCACACGCTTGTCGGGCCCACTCCAGCTACCGGATGGTCGATCCGAACCGTCCAAAAATTCCATTAAAAAAAATCGAGTGGGCCTTAGAGAGAATCAATGGCATCCAACGTGTGTAAGTGCTCGATCCGAACTTCCAAAAATCAAATGATCCGAGCCATTAAAAAATGGAAGATTGGTTTGAGTACTTACACACGTCGGATGTTGTTGATTCTCGAGCGGGCCCACTTGATTTTTTTTTTTAGAATTTTTGGACGGTTCGGATCAGCCGTTTGGTGGAGAGAGTGGGCCCAGCAAGCGTGCAGTGGGTGGTGCGGTGGGTGTATCATTACTCTATAATTTATATGCATGTAATAAAGGTATGAATACAGCAATACAATAGTTGTAACGACCCTGATTTTCGGTAAATAAAAATTTCGTTAAAAATTTAAATTTTATTTTTAATTACTTGGATTTACTTTTAAAATTCCTTTTTAACTTTAATAATCCGTCATAATTAGATTTGAGACTTATTAAATTTTATCTTTTTACATTGGACGATCTAGTCATTTTCTAAAAGACAAGTATGCTTGTAGAAGCACTTGTATATTTTTCTAATGAGTAAAATAAATTCTTAAATTATATTTCTTGGTTAGAAATCCTACTTGGCAAGTAGGGTTAGTTTCTAACCGATTAGTTGGAGAACCGAACTACCAATTCACCTAGTTAAAATTTTCTAACCCTAGATGGACCTTTTTGACCATCTTTAAGTCTTATGAACCCCTCTAACTCTAGTTGAACCTTTTGGACCTAAGAGAGTAATTAATTCATCCCATGACTTGTCATATCATACCTTACTCACATCATTATTCCTTTAACCTTTTGTTAATAAATGCTAGGGAGAATCTTATCCCTTGGGTAATAGAAATTAGTCTTGCCAATGAAAACCTAGATTGAATAAGACAAGTCATATAGGAATCTTGGACCATATGAAACCCTTATTTTGCTTCCAAAAGAAGTAAGCCTCGTCACATTAACCTTACTTACCATCAATATCCCTTGGTCAATAATTGTTAGGAGAATTTTTCCCCCTTGGATCATGGATGCTAGACTTACCAAGGTGTATATAAACTTGACAAGACTAGGAGTAATCATTTTATTCCCATGTTTAGTCATTTCAAGCCATAATTTTCACCATTGATCTTTTACCCATTGGTCCATAAATGTTAGGAGAAATATTGTCCATTGGACAATAAATATTTGGCTTAGCCAATGAAGGTGTGTATATGACAAGACAAGTCATGTCAAAGAAAGTAATTATTATTCTTCCATGACAAGTCATAAATGACACCAATATTCCTTTACCCTTTGGTTAATAAATGCTAAGGAAATTTTTGACCATTGGTCAATAGTAGTTAGGTTGCCAATGAAGCCTTGATTTGACTAGACAAAGTCATGGGCCAAAGAAGTCATTATTTTTCTTCCAAAAGAAGCTAGACTAGCCATGCCATGCATGCAAATTTAGAGTATAGCCTTAAGCCTAATTATTCTAGGGTTACGTTCCTAGAAACATGTATATATATATACACACACACATATAGGCACATGGTACGAGAGAGAGAGAGAGAGAGAGAGAGAGAGAGAGAAAGAGAGAAAGAAGGCCGAGAGGGAGAGAGAGAGAGGCCGAGAGTGAGAGGGAGAGGTGAAGTGTGTGCATGTGTTTTGTCCACTCCTACAAGCTACTTATTACACACTCAAGCCTAGTACTACATGACAATCCATTTTTTACTACTTTAAGCATAACCCTAGCCCATTATTATGTTCTTTCTTGCAAGCAACATCAACCTACGATAAGACAAGGCCATACATTGCCCATTTACCCATTGGACAATAAATGTTAAAGACTAGTCATTTCAAACTTATCACCAATATTCTTTGTCCATTGGACAATAAGTGTTAGGAAAAATATTATCCATTGGACAATAGATTCCCATGACTAGTCATTTCAAACTTATCACCAATATTCTTTGTCCATTGGACAATAATTGTTAGGGAAAATATTATCCATTGGACAATAGATTCCCATGACTAGCCATTTCAAACTTATCACCAATATTCCTTGTCCATTGGACAATAATTGCTAGGAAAAATTTTATTCATTGGGTAATAGTCATGACTTTTGCTATAAATACCACCCCATATTTCATTCCAATTCACACCAATCCTTTCCTCCAACTTCTCTCTAGAAAAATATTAGTGTTCTTACTTTATTTTTCTTGTTCTTGAGTGTTCTTGAAGTTCTTCCCAAATTCTTCAAGAAACTCATCCTAGACCGCCATTAAACCACCACTCGACTACCCTTTCGATCCAAAGTTTTAGTAGTAATGGTCAAGTTTTAGTTTCGAGAGAAACCTTTCTCTTTCGAAACTACCGGAAGCTTACCGTAGGAAGTTACTCCGTCCGATAGCCGACGTACTTTCCGTAGCCGCCCTACCGCCAAGAAGAACGGTAGATTATCCTAACACTCTAACTCTAAGTATATAAGGTTATCTGTCGTAAGTATATAAGGTTATATGTCACCTATAATGTTTGAGATGCATGAGAAATATGAAAAGTGTTTTCTTTAAAAAGATGAAAAGGAAGGGGAGTATGTTAAACGTATCAACTTTATTTTCCGGAAAAACATATGTTCTTTTAAACTTTCCAAAAAGGAAGAAAGATTGAATTTCGAAGAAAGATAATTTAACGCTTAATAGTAAGCATTCGTATTTTGATCTTAGAAATGGTTATGAGAATGCATACATGTCTGTTAGGATCTATTATTATTGATGTGTGATTAAGCATAAGTGGTCTCCACTCCAAAGGCGTCTGTACATGTGGCTTTATGCTTTAAACTATTATTTGAGCATGCTAAATGATTTAGAGTTGGATGATCTTGCTAGTTTAGTTTCAAGATTATAATGAATGATTATTTATGTGAAAAGTCCTACCGCGGAAGTCTATGCATGAAAACGTGTAACGCCCCGATTTTCGGAAATAAAATCGGAGGCATTAAATATTAATTTTTGGAATTTTATTAAATTAAATTCAAAATCCCAAACGGATAATTCATCCTAAAGATTCATCTATTACAAACATTGTGAAAATACTGAAAATAGTCTTCGTGGAAATAATCTAAGCAATTTAACAGAGCTGTCTTCTAAGATCGATACGGATCCCAAGCGTATACTGAATCAGTCTCCATATCTGGATTCATCTCTAGGTAGTATCGCCCTCCTTCAGGGTCCTGAGTCTCCACCTGATTTTCTACAAAATCTGACATAGATGCCAAACAATCCGTGCCTGAGTGAAAAAGTTCACCCCGTAATATAATCCAACCCAATCACCCCTCCTTACATTACAGCTAACAAGTAACAATATATCATCGATGCAGAAAAGTAAAACACCCATAAATCTATTCATTATTGATCGATAGCCTAACAATAAGGAAAATCTAGTCATGCCCAGACCATAACTAGGGTTTGCCTATCTTAATCACCAGATCAAAATCACCGCGTAGCTCCCATCAGTTCTATCATCACAAAACATCGCTGGATCACCCACCAGGTTTTATCAAAACATTACTGGGCTTACTTTGCCAGGTTTTAGCATCAGAAAACAAAACGTCATTAGGCTTACCTTGCCAGGTTTTATCATCACTAATATCACTGACCAATCGTCAGATTTTATCATCGCAAAAGATCACTGACCAACCGTCAAGTTTTATCAAAACGTCATTGGGCTTACTTTGCCAGGTTTTATCATCACAAATATCACTGATCAAACATCAGGTTTTATCATCGCAAAACATCACTGACCAACCGTCAGGTTTTATCAAAACGTCACTGGGCTTACTTTACCAGGTTTTATCATTAGAAAATATCTCTGGCCCTATTCGCCAGGTTTTATCAAAATATCACTGGACTACCCGCCAGGTTTTAAATCATCACTGGACTCCCGCCAGTTTCAATCCATCACTGGGCTTACTTTGCCAGTTACAAATCATCACATCCAACTTATTACATCCCAAAATCCTGCCTGCAGGCATTCTAAAAAAAATAAAACTTTCCATTTCATCCATTACCTAGCATCGTCTAATGTGAACTCTATTTGCATACCACCTCATGTCTCTAGGGTCCAATCTAGCATACAAATCAAGAATTTGTGCAATATAAAATTAAATCAAATAATAATTAAAACAATTAACGGGTAATGCAAGCACACAACTTTTTATGAATGGGCCGTTGCCCTTATTCATGTATAGCCACAATGTCAATAATGAAGTAGGATTTTTATAAATATTTTAAATAAATATTTTCTAGACTCTTATTAATTATTACAAAGTAATTAGATCTATTAAAACTAATTAAATAAATTAATTAGATAAAAATATTAGAATAATTAACATGACCTTAATAAGAGTCCTAAAGGTCCTATACAACCAGTTGAGTGTCAAGAGTTGGGTTTGGAGGGTCGAGGAATTAATTTAAATGAAAGCATTCATTAAAGTGGCCAAAAGTGAAGTAAATAGATAATAAATAATTTACTATTAAAAATATGTTGAGGTTAACAAAATTTCATCTTTAGGATGTATGGAGTCTAAATAAAATTACTCGGGCATTAATAATAAGGTTTATAAGGTCGTAAAGTAATTTCGATTGAAAATACTACAAAAATAACAATAAATATTAAATTAAATAAAAAAATATTAAATTAACAAGTTACTTATCATCTTTGAGATGCAAGGAGACTAGAAAAAATTAGTTTGAGTGTTAAAACGTTGGTTGGAAGGTCGTAATTAATTTTCGTTTGTAAACTTTGAACGATAACTAATAAATAGATAATTAAATAAAAAAAATATGACATTAACAAGTTATGATCTTTGAGATGTGAAAAGTTTAGGAAAAATAGTTCGGGAGTTAAAATTCAAGTTTAGAAGGTCGTAAAATAGATTCGAAGCAAAACAGTCTAAACTGCAAGGTCTGACTTAGTCAACCTTGTGGCTAAGCAGCGAACCGCGAACTCAAGCCTGGTTCTTGCGGCCCAAACCTTACAGCCGCAAGGTCGCGTCCAGATTTTGTTTTTCCGTCTTTTCGTCACGGTTTTGATGCATGGGTTCGTTCGGGGCATAGGGTTAAGCATAAAAACATTAAATATACATAGAGGGAGGGTTGGAATGGATTATAATACCTCGAATTGGATCGGATTGAATTAAAAACGAATCTTGAATTTTGGGGAAGAAGACTTCGGGTTCCTTGATCGGGGGACCTTGGGATCGAATTGGTCGATGCTTGGTGATGCTAAGGGTTGTAGGAAGAGATTGGAACGGTCGAATCGAGTTTCGGTTGGGTCTTGGTACAAAACCCACTTTTCTCTCTCACTTTCTCTCTCTAAAACTCCATGGATTGGAGTTTCGTTCTTTCCGATTTTTTTCTCTTTTCTGGACTGGTGGGGCGTGGGGAATATTGTGGTATGACTTAGGGTTGGATTAATGAGGTATATATAGGAGAATTTTAAAGAAGATAAAATTGAGTTCAATAAGGACTCTAACTCTTGAGCTTTGAGATCGACGAAAATAAGAGTGAAGATATGATCAGGGAGAGGAAGAAGAGACTGAGTAGGAGATGGAAAGAATTTGCATGCATGCATGCAATTTGAAAAATAAAAATAAAAATAAAAGTAAGATAATTAAGATAGGATAATTATATTTGTATATATCTAATAAGAAGATAATTTTATTATTATGAATAATGCTTTGTAAATGATATTATTAATGCTATTAATAATATTAAATCTATTATTAAAAAAAATTAGGGTCGAAAATTCGGGTCGTTACAAAACAAGACACCGAAATCAAGAAAGTTAGAAATATGGCACCTAGGGTATGGTTAACAAGATGGAAATATTTTTGAAACTACATAATGACCTGTTTTGGTGGCATTATGTGAAATGTGTTTGTGTGTTCCAATGGGAATCTGGAATAGCGGAACCATTGTGAGGTTGTGTGCGTTCCCATGGGAAACCGGAATGGCGGAACCATGGTGAGATATGACTTGGTTATCCGCGGAAAGGAGCCAATGCAAATATGTGCCAATGGGAATCCGGGACGGCGGAACCATTGTGAGGATACTCGGGAACCCGGAATGGCGGAACCGAGGTTGGGTGTTTTAAAAATAATTTTGGAAATGTTGATTTGGAAAAGTAAAGTGAAAATGATGACACGGTCTACGATGAGTCGCGTAGGAGAGACACAGAAACTCATGGATACCAAAGTTAGTTTGAACAGCGAATGTGGATGTGTTATTATTACTGTCTATTGTATATGATCTATTATTTGTAAGTTAAGGGTTAGTGAGTATAAGATCATTCTGCTGAGCTCTTGTAGCTCATGGTGTTACCTTTGGTAACCTTGACATATTATATCGATGGCGACGCTGGTATAATTTGTCAGACTTTGTAGATGATTGACGTGAGCTGTACACCTTGAAGGCCTTTTGGAGCTGAAGAGCTAGTTAGGATGGAGGAACAGACGAAGCTATAGTTAGGAACCCTAGTTCCCTCCCTTTTGTCATAAGAGTACTCTTATGAAAGTTGTGATGTAATAATGAGTCAGACTCGATTTAATGTTTTCAATAAAAATGTCCTTCTAACGTTCCCAAAAATTCGGGGCATTATAATAGTACAAGGCAAAAATACATGTAAGGTTAAGAAAACCCTGGGTTTACAAATTAATTTCAAATGCGACATTGCCCTCCCGACAAATTAGAATTCGTGACATATACTTTTGTCTCGTACTTATTTAACAAAAATGTTATGATACTCTAGAATATGCGACATTTGGCCCTCCCGACAAATGAAAAATCGCGACATATACCTTTATCTCTCACTTATCAAACAAAAATGTTATGATACTCTAGAATATAATTAGATGGATAATTACCCTCGATACATCTTATATTCAATAATGAATGACATTAAATAACCTTTATAAAGTTATTATGTCGTAATCTGGTGGTGTTATGAGTTGAAATGTCGTGAAAGCAGTTAGACAAATTGGTGTTTGATTATGAACGATTTGTGATACTTTGAAATACTCCGTTTTAATTATGAAGCGTTGGTTACGTGCTGAGGAGTTTTCTGATTGTTGAAATTGGAAATTGAATTTTACACTTCCGTTTTTGGACATCTACACTCTTATCCGATTTTTACATACAAAAAATAAATTACATATGTTATAGATATTTGACTTCACTGCAACTAAATTCTGGATCTGCCTCTGGAGAAGACAATTCCAGCGATGCCGACGAGTAGGCCAGCAGAAGGGGTAGAAGAGGTGAAGCCGAGAAGGGGTTGGGGAGGGAGGATTTTTTTGGTCTTTTCGGATTTGGAGTAGTTGGTGGAGAAGATACTGAGAGTCCGTTGCATTTTTTTTTTGTTCACTTAACCGTGGTTGGATCGTGGGTTGTGAGGTGGCTGGCTGTGGAATGGAGTGGCGGTGGTCATGGTTAAGGCAGGATCCTCTTTCCTCTGTGTTGAAGGTTTTCGGTCATTAAACTTAAAACATAATAAAAAACATTTACATATTTCAATAAGGAAATTGAATTCTACATTCTCTTTTTGACATTTACATTCTTTTTTTTTGTCTTTTAGCAAAAAAATTACTCTGTATATACATTTTCAACACTAAAATCCAAAAAAAAAAGTGTAAATGTCCAAAAAAGAAAGTGTAAAATTCAATTTCTAATTTCAACAATTAGAAAACTCCTCAGCATGTAACCAACGCTTCATAATTAAAACGGAGTATTTCAAAGTATCACAAATCGTTCATAATCAAACACCAATTTGTCTAACTGCTTTCACAACATTTCAACTCATAACACCACTAGATTACGACATAATAACTTTATAAAGGTTATTTAATGTCATTCATTATTGAATATAAGATGTATCGAGGGTAATTATCCATCTAATTATATTCTAGAGTATCATAACATTTTTGTTAGATAAGTATGAGACAAAAGTATATGTCACGAATTCTCATTTGTAGGGAGGGCAATGTCGTATTTGAAATTAATTTGTAAATCCAGGGTTTTCTTAACCACATGTTTTAGCTCTTGTAAAAATTATTTAGCTTATGATCAAGACTTTGTCTCTTGAATTTTAGTAACTTGAGATATTTTCAGAAGACGTTTTAAGTTTGCACTCTCACTCAAGTGCAGTATATGGTTTTGGTCAACACACGCAAGAGAGAGAGAGCGCTGAACAACTGCTTGGCTAGGGAATGAAAAAGGAATATGAAAACTAGAAAAGAGATGGGATGATAGCAAAAGGGTGGGGAGTATTAACAGGGCTGTCATAGTCTTTGTCTCTTTGATATGAGGAAGCAATTAATGCAATTTTGCGAATATTAAGGACAGAACTGAGAAGAAGCTCCCATGCAAATCTATACCCTTCACTTCTAATCTTTTAGAATCCCCTCAAGATTCCCTCTTAAATGCTCAAACCACTTGAGTTCCAAGCATGGTAATTGTGTGTCCCAAATGGACCCAACTCGGACTTAGAGATGCCGTAAGGTAATTCGCCTCACAGTCCTATAGTGCGGCCGATTTGACTGTTCATTTCAACAATATGGAACGAATGTACTACGGTTGTTCACTACAAGAAACCCCAATCCATCCCAACTCCCACTTCAACAAACATACTTATATACTTACTGGGACATCCACCTACCATGTGAAGAGCATCAAATATTTTTTCTTGCAATCCATTTTTTAAACTCCGCACACCCCTAAATTATCTGAAATTAATTACTCCCTCCGTCCCAAATTGATTGTCCGGTCCGCAAAACGGAGTGTTAAAAATAATACAATTTTTGCAAGAAAAAATCAAAAGTTTTTCAACAACTTACTAGATATCAATGAGAATTTTTAATTTGTGAAAAAAGTTTGAATTTTTTCTTGAAAAAATTGCATTATTTTTAATACTCCGTTTTGCGGACGGGACAATCAATTTGGGACGGAGGGAGTATAATTTTGAAATCACGTAATCAAATTAAAATTTTCTTTGTACGATTGACAGTCTAATTTTCATAATCAGGAAATAAGATTCAATCTTGTGGCTATCGACATTCGACGTACAAAAATAATTTTCTTAATAGACATTAATATAAATTTGATAATAATAGTATGAGCTAGGCCCGCAGTCCATTACTCTTTACAATATTCTACCATTGCAGTACAAACACTATCCTTTTCCACAGTGGAACTGTGGTTCATGGCTACACATACAACATCACTAGTTCTCACTTGATTTCCTCCATCCATTCCTAATCCTTCTTTTTTTCTTTTTTTATCTTCAATATTCCTAATCCTTCTTGAGCACATGAAAATGAAAGACTAGATAAATATAAAGAACAAAACTAGAATTTGGGTTTGGGTTTGGGGCTTACAAGTCAACGACGCCGTTTAATGGAGAGAATCTTTGTTTTTTGTTTTGGTATTTTGTATATATATATATATTGATGTGTTGAGAGAAATATCTGTCTACATATTCTTCTACGGATTACAAAAAAGAAACTCATTTCGCCTTCGCAAGACCATACCATATGCATCGTGCCCTTGGTGCCATTAGGGGTCTCAACTTTGATTTTTTCTTTAGACACCTAAAAAGCCAAGGCCGCCTTAAGTATCACTCGGTCAACTTCTTGAAGTATATAATGATTGCTACAAATTTGGAAGATAATTTGGGTCCCCCTAGGTTGGTGCCCCCAACTATTTTTCATCGCACATTGTTATGAGATTCGTACACTTTGTCTAAGGTCACAACACAATGTGTGGCCGCACTGGATAAGTTTTCGCTATTAGGTAGTATCTTTTTTTTTTCTCAGTCGTGGTACTTAATCTTGAGTTTTAATTTCACTAGAAACTATTACTTCTACTTCTTTCCGTGAAATAGTAGGACACTTTTGTGTACATCTCGTTCCGCTAAAATTCTTAATTTGAAGTATTTATTTTTCACTTTACGAGACAGGTCATTATTTCATAATACATCACCTTTAATTTTTTCAAATAAATATTTATTTTCTTTAGCGGAACGGAGCCTTATTGGTTTTCATTCCCCCATTTCATCCATCAAGTGAACCAATTTTCCTCATTATCCTACATTGTTAGTAGAGTAGTGCAGAAGGGTCCTACATGAAAACAATAATGCTATTCACACAACAATTTACACAACCTCTCACATACATGTGGGACTCACACATAGTAGTGTATGTGGAGCCCACATGTATGTGAGAGGTTGTATTTGGTGTTGTATTTGAATTGTCGTGTGAGTATCATTTTTGATAGGAAAACAATAATGTTATTCACACAACAATCCAAACACAATAATTTACACAACCTCTCACATACATGTGGGACCCACACATAGTAGTGTATCTGGAGCCCACATGTATGTAAGAGGTTGTATTTGGTGTTGTGTTTGGATTGTTGTGTGAGTATCATTTTTGATAGAAAATAGAAAACAATAATACTATTCACACAACAATTTACACAACCTCTCACATACATGTGGGACCCACACATAGTAGTGTATCTGGAGCCCACATGTATGTAAGAGGTTGTATTTGGTGTTGTGTTTGGATTGTTGTGTGAGTATCATTTTTGATAGAAAATAGAAAACAATAATACTATTCACACAACAATTTACACAACCTCTCACATACATGTGGGACCCACACATAGTAGTGT
>BPLS01000186.1:789726-819391 GCA_019656275.1 Rhododendron kiyosumense
GTGTGAAGCCTACATGTATGTGAGAGGTTGTGTTTAGATTGTTGTGTGAGTATCATTTTTGATAGGAAAACAATAATGCTATTCACACAACAAAAACGGTTTGGATTTTCTTTCTTTTGTTCAAGCTTTTAATTGGATGAGACTGTTCAAATTTGCTATATAAGAATCTTTGATCAAATGTGAACTATTAATTGCAATAATGGACAATCCACGTGCATCTGTCAGGACTTCATTTTTTTTTTTCAACGACAAATTTCATTATGTTGCAAACACCCGAAAGCAAAGATTACATCACAAAAGCATGAGTGAACCAAAACCACCAAAATCTAAGACACGAGCGACTGTACAATGGCACTTAAACCAATAGGCTCTACGACGCGTACTGCCGATGCAGACTAGCACGAGGAGCCGGCATAGGGTTCATCGTCAACTTGGTAATAGAGAAGCTAAGAGGAACACAACTCAAACCGATAGGCATGAAGCATCGATGCAATCTTCAAGACCCACAAATATGATTTCTCAAAGCACATCACCAATTGGCTCTTGGCACGAGAAATCTCCAACTAAGTCAGCTAGTCCTCGCAGCCACGAGCAAAGGACGCCACTCTGAGAAACTTTTATGTATATCGGGGATATATACCAAGGGTGTTGGTATCCCCTCTGGTCCATTTTCAATTTTTCGGCCATTTCCCGATCACATTTAGATAATCGGCTCCGTTCATTTTGTAGAGTTTAGTGAAAATCATACCAAAAATCGTGTTCACCGGACTTGAATAGGTACATGATCAGCACATGTAAAAATTGTGGGAAAAAAAAAAAATTGGGTTCCAATTTAGTGTGTTTTTTACCCAATTTTGATTTTCTTCAATTTTTAAGTGTATCTATTAAAGTCTAATGAATACAATTTTTTGCATGATTATGGTTTTCGCTGAACTCTATAAAATGAATGAAGCCGATTATCTAAATGTGATCGGAAAATAGCCAAAAAATTAGAAATGAATCAAAGGGTTACAAACATCCTTAATATCCCCGGTATACATAAAAATTTCTCCTCGAGGACAAGCCCCGCGACACGACGAGCTCTGGTCCCGAGGAAGGAAAATGCAGGCAAAGCCAAATCCGCGAGATTCTGAGAGCATTTTGCTTGGAATATGGGAGTACCGAATATTGATTCAGCAACGGTTGTCTATGGCTGAATCTGTGGCCCATGGCAATTACTTCCCAATAGGGTAAAAGACTTTCGTCGGAAAACCAACATAGAATTTCAATCACCAATTACATCGTGCAAAATTCCGCCGTCAACTTTGCCCACACCAGCCGGTAATCTAAGGTTGTGTTTGGAACTTAGGAAAAAAGAAAAAAAGAAAGAAAAATTTTAAAAAATTCTCTTCTATTGCTTGGTTGAAAGGGAAAGAGTGAAAAAAATAAAGATTACAAGTTTAATGAACAATAAATTTTTTTTACCATTTTCCTCTCATTTTCCTTCTCTTCTATTTTCTTTTCCTTTCTCTGAGTTCCAACAGAGCCTAAGGTGCTCATTGACCGAATCCAGAAAGCTGCATGTATCTGTAATCTGTGTATATTAGTTATAATTTGCAGAGAGTGATAGTTCAATGAGAAATCACATTCTCTTGTGCAAAGCACTATCAATTCAGATATAAGTGAGTCTCTTTCCTTTCAAACTCAAACCCTAGATTTCATCGTGCATGCCTGTGTACTGAATATATAGATAACATGTGTGTGGTTGGGTGGATGGGTGGGTGTACGTATGTATGCGGTATAATGCATGTGTCATATGCGTGTGTAGATGACGATATGTTTGAAATTTTGTGAGGTGAGAGATAGCGATAAGCCAAATGTGAAAGAGAATCTGCCAACAATGTATCCTCGCGAGGAAAATTTACCAATATTCCAAACTCTCGGATTTGGTCCGATTAGTTCGTTGTGAAACGCAATTTGATCCATTGAAATTCAATCCAATCTCGATTCAATGCCTTCCATACGTTGCATTTCCATTCAATTTGTGAGTATTTTCTGTGAACGACAACGGAATTCTGTACATAGGAGTATGTTTTCTTGTCTGTACTACTCTCTGTAAAACAATTGGCTCGCAGTTCCCGTCGAGATTTCCACGTAAGCCCATCCTGTCTTTTTGCTTCGTTCATACGTGCGCAAGTCTATCTTTAACCCAGATGTTACGCACACAACTCTCAACCACAAACCACAGGAACACTGATCCTCTGTACCGAGAATTCTCTGTACGCAGGAATCTCGGACCGAGAATTCTCTGTACCCAGGAATCTCGGACCGTCAAATCGCATACAAAAAACAAAAGAATTCCCATGCAATTCAACGGTTCGAGATTCCCCAGAGGATCTCCAATTCCGAGATTCGCACATGGATTCACATGCATCGAATAGTTCCAAACGCAGTTGTGTCCGGAGTTGTGGTCGAGAGTTGTGTATGTGGACTTAGGGATCTTTAACGTACGCACCCCTCCACCACCAGACCTTGAAATCGATAGATTATCGTAGTTTTTATCTTCATTCAATTATACACACACAATGTATGCTTATATATAAAGGCTGTGTGTTATCACTAACCCACCACCCCCACCCATTTCCTGGTTCTTGTTGTAGAAAAAAGCAATCAAACCTTTGGTGGGTAGTTTATTTGGAGGTGGGGTGGGATTGTTTTAAGTTCAACTTCGTTGTTGAATTCCAACTTTTGAACGATGGAACGTGCTCGGCGGCTCGCTAACCGGGCAATTCTCAGGCGCCTGCTTTCAGTCTCCAAGCAGTCCCGTCCGAATGAAGCTCTTACGGGCTCTTCTTCGCCCGCTTTGTATTCGCCTTTGAGGTATGTTTCCTCGTTGTCTCCATCTGTCATCAATGGGAACATTATTAGTAAAGCAGATGTAATTTTAGGGAGGACCATGTTGCATAATATTGGTTTTGGTATCGGGTCTCAAGTTCGATCGGTTTCGGTGGAAGCTCTGGAACCGAGTGACACTTTCCCCCGCCGCCATAACTCTGCCACCCCCGAGGACCAAACAAAAATGGCTGAAGTTTGTGGCTTTCCCAGCCTTAATTCGTTGATAGATGCCACGGTGCCTAAGTCAATTCGAATTGAGAAAATGGAGTTCTCTAAGTTTGATGAAGGGTTAACTGAGAACCAAATGTTAGAGCACATGAAAAAGTTGGCTTCTAAAAATAAGGTCTTTAAGTCTTTCATTGGGATGGGTTACTATAACACCTCTGTTCCACCTGTTATTTTGAGGAACATTATGGAGAATCCGGGTTGGTATACCCAGTACACTCCGTACCAAGCTGAGATTGCGCAGGGTCGTCTGGAGTCCCTGCTTAATTATCAGACCGTGATTACGGATCTCACTGGTCTCCCCATGTCGAATGCTTCCTTACTAGACGAGGGAACTGCTGCGGCTGAGGCGATGGCTATGTGTAATAATATTCAGAAGGGAAAGAAGAAAACTTTCATTATTGCCAGTAACTGTCACCCACAAACTATCGATATTTGTAAGACTAGAGCAGATGGTTTTGATCTTAAGATAGTTGTTGCTGATCTCAAAGACTTTGATTACAAATCGGGGGATGTTTGCGGTGTACTGGTTCAGTATCCAGGTACTGAGGGTGAACTTTTGGACTATGGGGAGTTCATAAAGAATGCGCATGCAAAAGGGGTTAAGGTTGTGATGGCAAGTGATCTGTTGGCATTGACAATGTTAAAGCCTCCTGGTGAATTTGGAGCCGATATTGTTGTTGGCTCTGCTCAGAGGTTCGGGGTTCCAATGGGGTATGGAGGTCCTCATGCAGCTTTCCTGGCCACTTCCCAAGAGTACAAGAGGATGATGCCAGGGAGAATTATTGGTGTGAGCGTTGATTCTTCAGGAAAACCTGCTTTGCGTATGGCAATGCAGACAAGGGAGCAACATATTCGTAGGGACAAGGCTACCAGCAATATCTGTACTGCTCAGGTTGGGATTCTTGTCCATCTTATCCATTTCTGTTTCTCTTTGTAGACTTTGGAACTCCGATCCAGTAGATTTGAACTTGATTGAACATTACAAGTTATCTAATTGCAGCATGTCTGTAGAAGAGAAAAAAGGAAAAGAAAATTTTATCTTATCGTTGCAGATTTCTACCTGGAATGTCAGCTATCCCCTGGGAGCTGCTTATTATATTTGATGATTTTATTTAGTTGTTTCTTTGATTCTGATTGAATGGGCATTGTTTTGTTATTGTAGGCGTTGCTTGCAAACATGGCTGCTATGTATGCTGTGTACCATGGTCCAGAAGGCCTTAAAATCATCGCCCAGAGGGTGCATGGTCTTGCTGCGACATTTGCTGAAGGACTGAAGAAACTCGGGACAGTGGAAGTTCAGGGGCACCCCTTCTTTGACACTGTGAAGGTCAAATGTCCTGATTCTAAGGCAATTGCAGATGCTGCTTACAAGAGTGAGATGAATCTTAGGATTGTGGACCAAAATACTGTAAGTCAAATTTGAAGTATTCACTTTGTTTTGTAATTGACGACTCTCTGATACGAGCTAATTGGAATGTCATTGTCTTTCAGATCACTGTTGCTTTCGATGAAACAACCTCCTTAGAGGATGTGGATAAGCTTTTCAAAGTTTTTGCATGTGGCAAGCCAGTAAGTATTGCTTTTCTTTTCGCATGATATACTAGCAGTTGTAACAAACCTTGACTTGTGAGTTGTGTCCCAATCAATTGGGGTTAGCTTCATGAATCCTTTTTTGCCAGTTTGTTCTGTCAACGACTCTGTGACATCAGTAGCAAATTATTGCCCTCTCCGTCCCCTTATAGTTAGTCCTGCATTCCATTTTGGAACTTCATAGTATTAGTCCTTTTTGAAATGCCAAAATCATATAATAATAGTTCTCTGTGGAAAGTCAAAATTGAAGTGTTTAGATTTTGAAAACTTACCTTCATAAATTATTAAAAGTAGTGTTACAAATTGGAATTTAGGGGCAATGTTTGAAATCAAATCCAACTCTTTATAGGGGACATGTATCTTTTATGAGTCATTGATTCATTAAAATGCAATGTGGACTAACAAAAAGGAACGGAGGGAGTATTTTCACTGCATCCCTAGTAAACGTCTGTGTCAATTATCAGGTTACTTTTACTGCTGCATCTCTTGCACCCGAGGTTCAGAGTACGATCCCTGCAGGCCTTGTAAGGCAGAGCCCATACCTGACGCACCGAATCTTCAACTCGTATGTACCTTCGGCTGAACCTATTCTGCCGTCCTTTTCCAGTTTAAAACCAATCTGACTTTCTTTTGTATGTTTAGATACCACACGGAGCATGAGCTGCTTAGATACATTCATCGCTTACAATCAAAAGATCTTTCCTTATGCCATAGCATGATTCCCCTGGGTTCTTGTACAATGAAGTTGAATGCAACAACAGAGATGATGCCTGTGACATGGCCTAGCTTTAGTGACATGCACCCTTTTGCCCCTACCGAGCAGGCTGAAGGTTATCAGGTACTACAATCACTTAATTCTTTTTAATTTTTTTCACTGCAAACCTTTGACTGTATTTTCTCATGTATAACCAAGCACAACACCCTTAAGATATATAATGGTGAACTGTAACATCCTATTTATCAGGAAATGTTCAAAGATTTGGGAGAATTATTGTGTGCCATTACTGGATTTGATTCTTTTTCTTTGCAACCCAATGCTGGTGCTGCTGGGGAGTATGCTGGTCTCATGGTCATCCGTGCATATCATCTGGTATGGTATCTTCAACTGCATTGTAGACTGTTTTCTGGAAGCATTGGATTGGTAATTGATGTAGTTGTAAATCGTAACAGAATGCTTGTTTTGCTGCTTCTTGAGGTTCACCTTTAGCGGAGCTCCAAAAGAGCACCTAAAAATTGATGTTTTGAAGGCAGAGTTTTTCGATTCCAGTTGTTGTGACACTTACGTCAAAGTTTTCATTTCACCTGAACTTTTCCAGGTTGCTTTATGAGCCTTCATAAACAAATAAGATGTGCGGGTCATGAACACTTTTTAAGTAAACAAAGGCTGAAATAAGAACTTCCTAGCCGTTACGGGAGTTCAACACTGTGTTGATTCTATATGCTATATCAAGCATATTTGAAGTAGAAATTGAAGTCATTTATCTGATTAAATGACTTCTGTCCAATTGAATAGTAATAGAGGGTCTCAAGATATTTGATGATTCAACCCGGATAGTGTATTTACAAATGACACTTACCTCTCACGGGTAATATGCTTTGCACATCTAGAGGAGCCTTGAAGCATCACTGACTCAAAACCAATTGGCAAGTGGAGAAGCCACCTGTTGGGGCATTTCCAAAATATTTAATGAATATTACATGTAATTATTGGTGAACGGTTCTAATCCAAGGGACGTGTCTATTCAGGTTAAATGAATAGACGTTAACATTAGATTTAAGCACAAAAGGTGTGTCTATTTAGGCTAAATGAATAGACGTGATCAAACTAGAAGGTATGACAATTAGGGTCAAATGAATAGACATGGATATTGAGATTAATCAAAGAGATGTGATCTTTGGCTAAGAGTTGTGATCCATGCCTATATAAAGGCAAGGGGTTCTACCAATTCAGAGTTAGATAATCAAAACAAGTCTGATTGTTCTTCCTCTCTAGAATTATCTCCTACATTTATTCTTGGAGGGCTCGTAAAATCCGAAGGTATTTGGGTCTTTCTTCTTTGGTGCATGACATAGTTAGACAACAGTCTTAAGACTGGACTTCATTTTATCTTGGAGACGGCTTCGTTGTAATCTGGTGCACTCCAAATGCTCTCGGGTGGGGGTGAATATCATCTTTAGGACAACGACAATGTAACGTGACTTGAAGCAGCTCTTCAGTCCACTCCGTGTTTATCCTCTTTCATCGGCTTCGACGAATTCGCACCAACACTGCCCATGTTCATATACTAGTTTTGGTCCTTTTGGAGGTACTAATTAATCAATGTGGGACAAGCTCTAATACTCTCACGGATGTGCGACCCCTGGCTCGCACGCGGATAGATAAACAAACCATTCACAGCATAGGAATCACACAAAAAAAAGGTGCAGTCAAGGCACAAAACTACAGGGCAATAAATGGAAAAAGTCTTGTTCAAAAGCCTCTGAAAACCTAGCCCTGATACCATTTTAAAGCATCAAACACAAAAACCAATTGTCAATAAGTGGAGAGGCTCCCCATTCTCTTATACTACTTTTATATCTAATAACTAATCAATGTGGGACACAGTCTCATAGGGAGATACAACCTTAAGTCGCTGCATTTTCTAGAATTCCTGTGATGATGTAAAAACCTTGTCTTTTAAATGACGATGCTAATCACTAGTTAACTGACTCTGTAGGCAAGAGGTGACCATCACCGGAATGTTTGCATTATTCCTGTCTCTGCACATGGCACTAATCCTGCGAGTGCGGCTATGTGCGGAATGAAAATTGTTGCTGTTGGGACTGACGCCAAGGGAAACATCAACATTCCAGAGTTAAAGAAGGCTGCTGAAGCAAATAAGGATAACCTGTCTGCCCTTATGGTATTGTAGTTCACAATGGGGTCTGGTTGTTTAGGTTATTGTTTTCAGCTTATCTGTTCTAGTTTGAACTTTCAGGTTACATATCCTTCAACACATGGGGTTTACGAAGAAGGCATTGATGAAATATGTACGATCATACATGATAATGGTGGTCAAGTTTACATGGATGGGGCCAACATGAATGCACAGGTTTGTTTATGCTCTCTATTTTCTGACCAACTGTTTCTTCTCATATTTTTACTACAGTTACTGTTGGCAACAACCTAAGCAAATAAATTCATGCCAACTACAATGCATGCACAAGCAATTGTTTGTGATCAGTTTTTTAGTCTTCTTTCTTGTCTTCACGTTTTGAATTTATCTCTTGTTCTGTACCCTTCAAACATGTAAAACACGGAGAACAGATAAAAAGAAAGGATTTTTTCGTGAAGAGTACAACTCAACACCAAAATACTAGCAGTTCTGACATCAGCACCTAATTTCTATCTGGCTAAAGATTTGTTGCTAACTCATTAGCAGTGGAAAAATAAGGCTAGACAAGATGAGATGATGGGATTAATAGAGTGACATTATGATGTAACTTACAGACTCAAACAGAAAGATATAAGGGGGAAGGGGGGAAGGGTTGCATGGCTGTAGCCTCCAACCAACTTAGGGTCTCTCACATCGTTTTTGCCCTCTGCGTCCCCTCAAATGTGAGACTCAAGTTCTACTTATAGACACATCAAAACCCCAAAGTGTAAAATTACCAACACAACCCAAGCACTAGCATAGAACGACAAATAAGCAACTCTCCATTTTTATTGCTAACCATATCACATTACGTTATTATTTGAAACTTTTTATCTCTCCTTTTGGCACTTGATTATGTGGGCGCTCAATATATCCATCCCTTCGGTTCTTTTTTCTGTTTTAGTGCTTCTGGTGAAGATGTAATTTTTGCACTCACATAAATTTCGGATCAAATAAGACTCTTAGTGCCTCTAGGATTTCCCCATTGGTCAATGAAAACTGCAGCATTTTCAAGAGTCAAAATTAATGTTTAGATCCCTGCTATGATTCTGTGAATCTGGACATCTTTTTTGCTGTTGTAAAACATTCTCAACATCCGGGCTGGGAAAAATATTCGTTTGGCACTGGTGACTTCTTATTCTTTCCAGTTTTCCATTTCGTAGTACATGGTTGTTTTTCTTCTACTATTGGGGACGTTTTCATTTCAATTGTTACTTACTTTTCCAACGACATGATGGTTTTTCTTCTTGTTGTGTAGCAGTCACATGTTTTAACTTGTTTTCTGTCCTTACAGGTTGGTTTGACTAGCCCTGGATGGATTGGTGCTGATGTTTGCCATCTCAATCTCCACAAAACTTTCTGTATTCCACATGGTGGAGGTGGTCCTGGCATGGGTCCGATTGGTGTGAAGAAACACTTGGCACCTTTCCTGCCATCACATCCTGTGGTATGGGTTATGAATCAGTGATCACCATTATTTTCTATAGAAAATCAATCTTGCCTATCCTGCTGAAGGAATGCCATTATCATGTTATGTCATTGTTGGTAACCTCACTCTGAATGCTTCTGGGAGAAATTTTTTCCTTTTATTCAATGCCTGTTTTCTGTTTGGCATTTTCCCAAGAACCGTCATCTGCTTCGAAGTTTGTCGTACAATTGGATATATAAATAAACTGTTGGAAGGTGTAATTATGGAAGTCAATCAATCGTATATTTCCTCCATTGGTAGTTTCTCTTGTGGCGATAATAAACAAGAAAAATAGGGCTAAGTAACTTAGAGTCAGTTTGGCTCATTGGCATGCATGGCTCATTCCATGAATTTTGAACATTTGAATGGGTTTTGCAGATGTAGCAGCACTGTTTCTGTTGCACTTTGAATATCCTTTCTAAATCATGGTCATCAAATTATACAAGTCCCTGTTCTATTAGTAATTCTCTTCTTCATAATTGAAGGTACCAACAGGAGGTATACCATGCCCTGATAAGACTCAGCCACTAGGTACCATTTCTGCTGCGCCTTGGGGCTCCGCACTTATTCTCCCAATATCATACACCTACATTGCCATGATGGGGTCAAAGGGGCTCACAGAAGCATCAAAGATAGCAATCTTGAATGCAAACTACATGGCCAAGCGGTTGGAGGTCCCTGCTTCTCCCTTGATTGTTTTTGCAATTTAATCTTTAAAGACCATGAGCCATGAAAATATGTGTGCGAGGAACTGGTAATAACCCTTCGTTTTGAAATACAGAAAAAGGAAAGTTTTGATCTTTACAATTCAAGTCGTCACATTAGGTGACATGCTGCTATAAAATCTTCTTAAACAAATCCTATGAACTCTGCTTGAGATATTACTCTGTTGAGAGTAAGTCGGTGTATTGTTTTTTTAACTGCCTACAAACATTAACTTCTTTTCTTATGGATACAGAATGACTACCCCATTCTTTTCCGAGGTGTCAATGGAACAGTTGCCCATGAATTCATTGTTGATTTGAGGGGTTTCAAGGTAACTTTTACGTGCATAGATCACCCTTTTTTCTTATTCTTTATCCTTGGATTCATTTAAAGCTATTGCCCATGTAGATTACTGCTGGAATAGAGCCAGAAGATGTTGCTAAACGTCTTATGGACTACGGATTTCATGGACCAACAATGTCATGGCCTGTTCCAGGCACACTCATGATTGAACCTACTGAGAGCGAGAGCAAGGTACAAACTGGTCAAGGAGTAAATTTCTGCTCAATCCTTTTCCAATTCCTTGAGATCTGAAAAATGCTTTATTTCCTCGTACAGGCAGAGCTAGACAGGTTTTGTGATGCTCTGATTTCAATTAGAGAAGAAATTGCACATATTGAGAAAGGAAAAGCTGATATTAACAACAACGTACTCAAGGTATTGATTCTAATCATGGTTGTTTGGTCTTTTCTTTTTTGTTTTCATGTTCTCCGTTAGATAACTAGAGTCAACGAGATTTCATAACCCCTTTCTCGTACAAAATGTCTTACGTCTTATGTAACGGTCTCTCACAAAATTTTGAACTATGTTTCCAACTTTCCTGTAATTACATTTCACAATTGCAGTCTCATACAAATTTTCCAATCATACATTGTTTTTGTTTATTTTGCAATGTTTGCAACTATGATTTGGATTAATGGAAAACAATCAGAGGAACTAACTTTTTTAGTCTAATTTCAGGGAGCTCCGCATCCACCATCACTGCTCATGGCAGATGCATGGACAAAACCATACACTCGGGAATATGCTGCCTTCCCTGCTTCTTGGCTCCGGTCATCGAAGTTCTGGCCGACTACAGGTGTGAATCCCTTATCTGGTCACCCCTTTTCCTCCCAAACTAACCCCACCATGTTTTATACTTTTTGTCTCGCCACCTCTAACTTTGCATCCTTGTATCCCTGTTCCCTACATACACACACGCACAGATCCTTCTACATTATGAAGAAGCAATTTGACAAACTCCTCTGAGTATGCTTGTAATAAAACCACGCTGTGTGAGTCCAGTAGCTCAAATAAATAGCTTTTTCAAAACTTGAATTGAAACATGTACCTAAATGAGAACAAATTCTCATTTTATATGGTCAACAATATCCTACTTTTCCCTTTGAAATCAAACCATTTGCTGATACATTACCAAGGGCTTACCAAGGTCTCTTTGGTTCCACGGGATTAGTAATACCATGATAGATAGGTTTGTGTATCCCATGGGATCAATCGAAACAAGTTTGGTTTGGGTGGAATAAAGAATGGTTAATCTTTTGAAGACTATGATTTCCACTAGACGCAAGAGCGAAGATAATACTGGAAGAGATTGTTTATCTCTTACCAGGGAAGAGACTTGTCCCCTTCAAAATGTGCTATTAACAGTCTAGAGGGGAAATTAGTCTCGAAAACAAACGCTGGACTGGGACTAGGGGGTCCCATTTTCTTACTGCGATGTCTTTTCATGATTTTATTTGTCTGGAATGCTGCCTACTTTTTCTGATACTGTGATTGTAACAACCAGGGCGTGTTGATAATGTGTATGGCGACCGCAACCTCGTCTGCACCCTTCTCCCAGCCTCACAGGCAGTCGAAGAACAAGCAGCAGCTGCTACTGCTTAAGGTTCAGTACTGCGCTGCAGAACTCAAGGTTCCTTCTCATACGCAGAAGGCTCTTTGCTCTTTTCCAACCTCGTGTGTATATAAAAGCAAAACAATTTCCATATCCATACGTTTATTTATGGCAGCTGATATTTCGTACTATTACTATGTTGATAATCAGCTGCTCCAGTAACAGTTGTTGCTAATTGCAGCTTAAATGTTGTAATCGTCAGTGTTTCTTTCGTTTGCTGTCTTCGAATTTTTTATTTATAGCAGTTATAGCTTGTCCAAAAGAAGGATGTCGTGATCGAAAGTGATGCCCGAAGATATATTTAAAACAACTATACACATCTATCGTTCTCTTAGGGGGTGTTCCACTAACCCTTCTTTTTTAAAAAGTTCTTTTTCTTCAATTTTCAAACTCAAATATAATGAAAATGAAAAATAATTTTTTGATTTTTTTTGCACCGTATAAAAGATCTCAATGAAATCTATCAAACAAGATCTATATTGGTAGGAAAATTATTTGCGTAAACACATAATTTTTGAGCTTGAAATTACCTTCCTTTTCTAAAAAGTTCTTTTTTAAGAAACCGGAACACCGTGTTAGTCCTCAATAATGGAGGCGACCCGTGGAGATTATATAAAATTAGAATGGAAAATTTTAAAATAGCGCCTAATCTTTCACACAAACCACGTATAGGCATCTGACCTTTTAATATTATCAAAAAAACACCCGACTTATTTAAAAATTCATCAATTTTACATCCACAGTTAACTTTCCATCCAAAAATAGACGGAAATGCTGAAATGACATATGTTTGGCCATTTGGAGGGAAACCAATATATATTTTGGAGGAAAAATACATTACTCTACTGATTTCTCCTGCCAAAACCCACCTGTGGGACTATAACGGTCCAATGGTTTGTTATAGGAGTAATGCTTATAAAATTTCATCTTGGTTATTGTAACTATTTATTTTTGTTGAACTAGTTATTGGATATTTTGGGGATCAAATTTGTGTGCCATTTTTTCGGCAAAGCTTGAGATGCTGTAGGCAAATGAAAGAGAAGAAGGAGATGTTTAGGGATTTTGGGACATCCCCATCCCCATTTCACTTAACTTTTTCTATAATTTTTAGTTTTGTTGTTATTTGAATTTTTTTTTTTGTTTCTTAGTTTTTGTGTTCTTAGTTTTGCGCCTCACTTTTTTTTAATTTTCTGATTCGTCTCGTTAAAACGAATCAGAAAAGTGTGTATATATATATATCCAAATATTTTGGAAAATAATCAATTTTTTTGAACTAAAAAGTGGCTATTTTCTAAAATATTTGGGTAAAAGTTAAAACAAAAATATATACTTCTTCGATTGATCTTATCGAGACGAATCAATAAGTCACAAAAGGTTGGTACAAAACTACCAAGCGCGAAAGAAAGAAAAGAAAAACGAAACTAAAGTTATAGAAAAAGTAAAAATAATTGTTATTGGAACTCTATGGCCCCACATGTGGGTTTTGACAGGAGAAATCAGTAGAGTAATATATTTTTCCCTCAAAATGCATATTGGTTTCCCTTCAAATGGTCATGTGTAGGCCATTTCAGCATTTCCGTTTGCTTTTGAATGGAAAGTTAATGGTGAATGAAAAATTGATGGGTTTTTAAATAGATCAGGTATTTTTTTGATAATATTAAAAGGTTAGGTGCATATGCGTGATTTGTGTGAAAAGTTATGTGCTATTTTGAAATTTTCCTAAATAACAATGTCAGTTGGTTGTTTGATAATGATGATTACATGTGTATTCATCTAGTAATATCATGACATAATCTTGTAGACAATATATATGTTACTATAGTTTTTTTTGTTGTTATTAGATTCAATAGCATCTACCGTTTTTACATCGAAAGTAAAGAAGTTAAATTATAGAAGAGGCTAGTGGCGAAATCGGCCTACAATCAAAACGGCAAACCCAAGAACCCCACAAAGTGAAATCAGAGTTCCACGTAATAGGATTTACCACCATCAATCTGTGCTGGATTGGATCTCACTGTGCGGGTTTTGATTTCTTCGGCAAAGGAGGAGGCGGCGACGCAATGATCATGCCGGGTTTTCCAACGCCACTTCCTTGAAAGGAATGATATTTTTAACACCGGAACATCTTTTCCGTTGACTTTTGTTTTTTGTTTGTAGTTTTATTCAGATCTTTTGATCTTGTTTTCTTTTTTGTGCTTTTGTTGCAGTTTGTCTTTATATATTGAAGTTCTTGTTATTCTAAACGAGAGTAATACGATTATCAAAGACAGAGCAATCCCAATCACACTACAGGGACTGATATTTTTAATTAAAATTCTAGGCACAAAAATGGAAGACACGTACAACTAGTGAAACCAACACTAAGGTGCACGGGGCGAGGGACTTGCTGACCTTCTGCGGTCAATATGCGTGTTGTCCCTTGCGGTTGATATGCGTGTTGTCCCTATGTACCTACGCTCATTGCATTTCTCAATATTATCTTGAAGCACTCTGTTTCAATACTCCAAGCAACAGAACCACTACGTCGATGCGCAAGTGTGCTTGCTCTATTTTTTTTCAATATATTGCAGGCAACTCATTTCTCTTGCTTATCCCATTTATCATTTATGCTTCTTTTTTTTAAAATTTTAAACTACTGCCACACAAATTAAAATTGGCTTGACGCCACTCTCAACGCATTCTGTTCTCTTCTTTAATTTATATATAGTAGAGAGATAGATAGATAGAAAAACAATGTGGATGGATGTCCATAGAACTACCACCGACACAAAATGGATTAAAGCTGAATACAATTTTGCTTGAAAATGATTTTGGCATTCTACTTTTTTTATGATGGCATTCCCAAATTTATCTTTTAGTGTAAAAATTATACATAACAAAGCATACTAAAAAATAATTTTTGCAGTGCCATCATAAAAAATTTGAATGTCAAAATTATTTCCCTTTTGCTTTTTTTAATAAAACTAGGCCGCGTTCCAGAAACCTTCTTAAAAAATAAGCAGCTTATTTCATATTTTCAAACTCAAAAATAATGTAAATGGAAAATAAATTTTCAATTTTTTTTGCATCGTATAAAAGATCTCGATGAAATCTTTCAAACAAAATCCATATTGCATATTTTTAAATTTTAATAAACTTATAATTTTAGTTTGAAATTGTCTTCTTAAAAAATAAGAATTTTTTTTTTGCGTTATGGAGCGTGGCCTTAGGCCAATAAAAAGTACTCAGCTCACTAGCTTGACTTCTTTGATAGATGATGCATCAACATTTAGAGCAAAAGTAATGCTATGGACACATATATTCTCAAATCATTCCTTGCATATAGGGCCCACATATGAGAACATTATTATTCGATAACTCAAAAGGTTAACTTACTTACACCTCGTTTAATCATAGCGGCCCAATCCCATTACCTACTCAGATTGGGCTCAAAGGAGTTTATAAAACACCTGAAATTTTGACCTAAAACCTTAAAAGGAAGCAAATCCTAAGCCTGAACCTTTTTTTGAATGGCCTAAGCCTTTGGGCCTTGACTGCCGTACCAATTCATTGGGGTTCCCATATAGTTTTTTTTGTCAAAACTATAACAGGTGATATTATAAATCCAAAAAACAGTACATCAAAAGGAAATTACATCCCTAAACAAGGGATCAAGAAACCAAACAGGAGGGGGGCATAGTCCAAAAACTACACCAAACTCCAACTAAACCCACCATTCCAAACAGACAGAGCACTGCAAAAAATAACCAAAAACATCCACACAAGGGTGATAGAAGCCCCACAAATGAGAAGAAATCAAATATAGGGGACACCAAATAAAAGAACCAGAAAAAAGAAGAGAAAAACCGGTAACAAAACCGAATGGAGTTCACTGTACCGAGCATATTTCATTCACCAACCTAGATCTCCACAAAATCACACGGACATGAGAGAGAATACTAGAAAAGAGACAGGAAAAAATATTTAAAATGCCAATATAGGAAATAATGTATTCAATTTTTTTGACTTGTTCGAACCTAGTAAAAATAGTAAAATCGAGATCGAGATATAGATATTTTACAGAGAGGAGATTAGAAAAGATACAAGCAACAATATTGAAATTACCTCATATAAGAAATAAAAGATAGTACCAATTATTTTTACTTGCTCAAATCTGGTGGATAGTAAAGATATTGTTGAATTTATAGAGATTGAAATAAACAAAAGTCTTTGCAAAAGAGGACCCCTAATAAAGATACTCCCAAAACGAATTTTGAAGTGTTATTTGCTAAATGTGGATTATTTTTGTTTTAAGTGGACTTTTTAAAAATTTGTTATGACAATTTTGTAAATTTTATATTTCTCCCATCGAGATGTACTAATTAATCACAAAAGTTTGACACTAAAGTCAAAACAAACAAAAATATAAGACTGAATTTTTTTCTTTTACAATTATCTTATAGTACTAATAAAGTTAGACGAAACCCCCTAATTTTGTTTGAAAGTTTTTTATCATAAAAATCAGTAGTCAGACCACGTGATTCTATTAAAAAGTAATATTAAAAGACTTTGACATGTTTTTAAGATCAATTTTTAAGACGAATTCCAATACTTATTATTTAGCTCGGCTCAAATCATTTTGGACCTACTCGTCAGTATTTAACAAACAAACTCATTGATCAAATGCGAAAATCGGGAACGTAAGACTTACAGATCAGACGACTAAGAGAGAATTTTTTTCCTAATTTTTTATTTTGGCTTATTTGAATTTTTTTTGTTAATTGTGAGTCAATTTTTTTAGTTTCTAATTCATCTTGACATGATGGATTTTGTAAGAATAAATAAGGGGAAAAAACTGAAATGGTCTCTATAGTTAAATGTTTGTGTCAATTTGGTTCCTGTAGTTATAATTGGCTTGATTTTCACGCTGTATTTTCTATTTTCTTCCAACTTTGTCCAATTACTAACCGCCGTTAGTCCTTTTAACAACAAAATTAAATGGCTCTTTTTTTGGGAGTTAAAACAGTAATTCTCTCATTCCCCTCTTACCCGTTCGGACAAATAAGTCAAAGTGGCTTATTTTGTCCCTATTCAAATTTTTTTATTTTTCGTCTTTATTAAAAAAAAATTGGATTTCGGTCAAAAAAATTTACTTTTTAGATTCCTCTTGTCGTGAGGATGCAATAATCCCCAAAAAATTGACAATAAGCCAAGTGATACGAAAAAAAATTGAATAAGGACAAAAAATAAGCCATTTTGGCTTATTTGTCCGAACACCCAAATTACGGGTGTGCATGGGTCGGGCGGTCGTGTTTGTCCGAACACCCAAATTAGGGGTGTGCACGGGTCGGGCGGTCGTGTTTGACCCACAAACCCGACCCGACATGGCGGGTAACAAATGTTTTAGGCCTGCAAACCAAACCGAAAAAGGGTAAGAACCGTCGGCAATCCCGATTCTTTACGTCGGGTCCGACTAAAAACCGAATTAATCTTTATGAATTGGTCGAGTCAAGTAAGAAACGCACCAACCAGGACCCTGAACCAAAATCTGATTCTCGTACCCGTCAAAAGCACATATTTGACCCCGCCCAGGACCCTTCAGGTCGAGTCGGGTCCACGGGTGGACGGATTTTTTGCACAGGCCTACCAAATATACCTCTGAACCGAAACACAACTCATTCTTCCATTCTCCATTGATAAGGAGACACTTGAGAAGAAATTTGGCTATAGTTTTCTGCAAAAAGTTGCCCTCTAATTCAGCATTTTCATGATCAACCATGAGGCAACATAACCACTGGTATTGTCTACCTGTTTAACTTGTGGACAAATACTGAGATGCCTTATTTTTCTGCATATACTGAAAATGCATATAAAACCATATCCAAAAGTCACATCATGATATAAATCCAAAAGTTATAACATGATAAAAAATTATGTCCAAAAGTCAGAATATTATATGAACTCAGGGGTTGTTAGGTTAAATAAGCCAAGTGACTTATTTTTTTGTCTTGATTCAATTTTTTTGGGCATTTGTTAGTTTTTTGTCAATTTTTTTGGGATTATTACTTCGTCATGAATAGAGGAACCTAAAAAGTAAAAAATTACCATCAAAATCCAATTTTTTTGAATAAAAACGAAAAAAATTGGCTTATTGATTTAGTTTTGTCTTTATTAGCTTATTTTTGTCTTTATTTAAAAGGACTAAAGGCGGATTAACGGTAGTTAGCAATTGGACCAAATTGGAACAAAATGGAAAGTACAGAGTATAAATCGAGTCAATTACACCTACAAGAACCAAGTTGACACAAACATTTAACTACAAAGAACCATTTCAGATTTTTTCCCAATAAATAATAAAACCAACAGATTTTATGCTGTTCTTTTTATCATTTTCTAAACTTTTTTCAAACTTTATTTCATTTCGTTATTTCTTGAGACAAATAAAGAAAGTTAAAAACATGTTGATGAGAGAAATACAAAAAAAAGAAATCAGCAATAACACAAAGAATAAAGGCATGGCATGTAACGCCCCGATTTTTCAAGTAATTTCGGGCGTATTACTCTTAAAATATGCTGAATTTTACAAACTTCTAGTCCCCTATTTATCCTTACACAAAAATTATAATTTTAAAATAATACAAAAATCTATGTACATTTTTTTAACAAAAGCAACTCTAGAGCGACTCTAGTTTTGACACGAATTTTCAAGCAACGTTGGCCCAAACTCCGTTCCAGGGGTCCCACCTGTATCAACTGCTCCATTGTGAAATCCTGCATGCTTTGGCAAATTGATCGCCGAAGTAAATGATTTGTCAGGATTCAGGATACCAACGTATCCTGAGTGATAATTCACTAAGTAGAAACCCTAAAACCCAATACCACAATATGCAATTTCAACGAAAATAACACAAAATTATATGACAATAACAGTACACAGTCACATGTAGCCTTTTATGAATTTCAAATTTTTTTATTTTATTTTTATTTTTTATTTTTTGCAGAAACATAACACATCATCTCCTTAGTACTATCCATTAAATTAAGTGAAATCTAAGATCCTTTCCACAAGATCTTGTCCTCCCTAACCACTAGTCATGCCTTGTCCCATGAGGTCATTTCCTTTTTATTGTTGCGGATTACACCTAAGTTAAATATCGAGCATGCATCCCTCTTGCTACAAATAAAAGGGATAGCTTATTATGCCATGATATTACTAGGGTTCGCTTACATCACTTCATCATCATTATTGGACTCCCGCCAATTTCGAATCATCATTGGACTTCCTACCAAATTGGAGACTGGGCCCCTGTTAGCACCCATCTCAAAGACCAGCCCCTGTTAGCACCTGTCTCAAATCACATTACCACTCAACATCCGCCTGCAGGCAACCCTTATTCCTGAAACTTTCCAATTTATCATTTACCTAATAACGTCTAGGTGATTTCTGGCGTATACCAACCCATGTTGCTAAATCCAATCTATCACGTAAGTTCATGAATCAAACAATAATCAATAAGATGCGAAATATTGAAATAACAACATAATAGTATCGAACAGTAAATCACATAACATTTTATGAATGAGCTGTTACCCTTAATCTTGTACGAAAACAAATACTCCCTCCGTCCCTTATTTAGTATCTAGTATTCCATTTTGGGCTGTCCCTTAATAAGTGTCCATTTTGTAAAGTTAGTGGGTAAAAGTTGATACATTGTCTATTTTGCCCTTAAAAGTAGATTCCATGTTGAAAAATTAGTGAATAAAAGTGTAATGATGATGGGTAAGTAGGGAAAGTGGAGAAAAAAGTTGATGTGAAAAGTGTAATGATAATGTCTTTTTAATAAGTTGGAATTACGAAGCAGGACATTTAAAAAGGGACGATTGGAGTAGCAAGTTTTACTTGTTTGATTATAAAAGAAAAATAAGGCAATTATAATATTAATTATCAAGTTGTGAAAACAATAAAGTAAAATCATTAGTAGAAAAATAAACTTATTGTTTTACTATAAAAAAAGGTGGAGGGAAGAGGATAAAGAAAGAAGGCTAGAATAATTGTTGTTGATTTTTTTTTTGAGAAAATAAAATTTTTCTACACATTTTGTAAGAAAAAGTAAAGCAAGCTCTCATGCTTTAGAGGGTTGTACAACAAAGTTCAATTTCTACCACTTTCTAGGGTATTTTCTTGCTAAGTGAACACAAAAAAGTACTCCCTCCGTTCCTAAATGAAGGTCCATCTTTTCTTTTTGAGTTGTTCCAAAATGATAGTCCTTTTCCAAAAATGGAAGAAAAAATTTGGTGATTTTCCAAAAATGTCCCTCATAGGTGAATATAAGTGTTGTAAAGTAATAGAATATAGGGGTAATGGTGGAAATGATAGGTATTATACGTGTAATGATTGCATGTCCTTTTAAAAAGTTGGAATCTCCAAGAGGGACTCTCAATTTGGAACGGAAGGAGTATATTTTTTTCCTTTTTATTTCATTTTCTACCATTATCTTGCTAATCAAACGGATCCTGAGTTCTACGCCTTGACTACTAGACCAACCATTGTTGTTGTTGCCTGTCCAAAATATTTTTCGGTCTTCTCATTCCGCTAAAATTCTTATTTTCAAGTATTTATTTTTCACTTTACGACACATGTTATTCTCTCACAATATATCACCTTTAATTCAAGAAATAAGTACTTATTTTAAGGGAATTAATTTTGGCACTCTCCAAATTAATAACCGCACTCCCTCTGGGAGTGAGGGAGTGTGGTTATCAATTTGGAGAGTGTCAAAATCAATTCCCTATTTCAATTAGGCTGCGTTCTTATGAACTTAAGTTAAATTTGATTGTTTTATCCTTATTTGAATTTTTTTTCGCATTTGTTAGTTTTGCATCAAAATTTTATGGGTTATTGATTTGTCTTGACGAGAGAAATCGGAAAAGTAATTTTTTTTTTTTTTTACTTTTATCCGAATATTGTGAGAAATAATTTTTTTTAAAAAAAAAAAAAAGTCACTACGTGAGGTCACAAGAACGCAGCCTTAAAAAAAATACACCCTCCTTCACGCACGCACATTACGACGAGACTAGCGTCAAAGCACACGAGTTGGGATCAAACGGTGTAGATTACATGAGGTCTACTAACTCGTTGCAGCCGCAAACCACCAGAGTCCAGTACACCGCGCCTTGACTTTTCAGCAATAAAATAACAGTGCTGCGTACATTTTCTCGCTACAGACTAACTAGCAGTGGATTAGAGGGAAGGTCCAGAACGGTTAATTTTATACTAGTAGTAATTCCCAGTGGTGGAACGAACGAACGAACGAACGAAGGCTTGACGAAGAAGGTGTCCGCAGTTTATTGTCTTAATCGAATCTCTCCCTTTCCGTCCATCTGTGCGCACGTTAACCCCATTAGAGAGAGAGAGAGAGAGAGAGAGAGAGAGAGAGAGCGCGTGAGCGATTGTGCGTCGGTCTCTATGCGAATCGATCGGCGATGTCAAAGATGAAGCATCTGCTGCGAAAGCTTCACATCCACCACCACCACAGGGTGGATCCTCCTCCTCCGCCGCCGCCCCTCCCGCCGTCTTCGGCTGCGTCCTCGTCGTCGCCGTCGGATTCGGCATTGACGGCGAGGACTAGGGAACCGGGGGCGGCGGCGGCGGAGAATCTCGTCGATTTCAACTTCTTCGAGGAGGAGTTCCAGGTCCAGCTCGCCCTGGCGATCAGCGTCTCCGACCCCGATTCGCGTGACGATCCGGAGACAGCGCAGATCAAGGCCGCCAAGCAGATAAGCCTGGGCTGTGCGCCTTCCGAAACCCTCGTCGAGTCCCTTTCCCTTCGCTACTGGGTATGATGCCCTTTCAATCTCTCGCATATTATTATGAATTTGACCTAATTGGTTCACTATTCATAGCTCTGATCTAAATCATTCGTTTTCGCACATTTTTTTGTTTTGCAATTAGGGTTCAGTTCTTTCTGATTCCACAGTATCCAAGTTACATGTAATAGATGCTAGATGTTCCGTAGTTTTCTTTATTACCGCTTAGTTGGATGCTCCTATTATTGGTTCTAGGGTTATGAACGATTATATGGCCAAAGAATCTAAACGAATCCTGTCCCGCCACTGTGCAGTAAAATAAATTGGTGATATGAATAAGTGATATACTACGGCGCTCTATGTATTCACTGCTTTTGTTAACCATTAGAATAACTTTTAGATGCAACTACTTGTTTTGTGTTTGTGTGTGTGTTTATTTTGACTCAAAAGTTATTTTCTTTTTGAGGAATTGCAGTTTTCTTATGGGCATATGACTGAATGGGGTAACCATGTATTTGGTTTGTGCAGAGTTTTAATTTTGTGAACTATGATGAGAAAGTGATGGATGGGTTTTACGATGTATATGGTATTCCTTCGAATTCAGGCGTGCAAGGGAATATGCCACTCCTTCTAGATCTCCAAGCAATTACTGTTTCAGATAAAGTTGATTACGAAGTTATTCTAGTTAACCGAGCCATTGATCCTGCGCTGCGCGAGCTCGAGGAAAGAGTATATGCTATTTCTGTTGAACAGCGGGATTCGGAACAGGGTTGTATTAGTGGCTTGATCCAAAGAATTGCTGATCTTGTTGTTGATAGGATGGGAGGTCAGGTTAGTGATGCTGACGAAATGCTAAAAAGATGGACTCTCAGAGGCTATGAATTGCGTAAATCACTGAAAAGTATCATTCTTCCCCTTGGCTGCCTTGATGTTGGACTTTCACGCCACCGGGCATTGCTCTTTAAGGTTGTAAGAGATTTCCTTACTTCATACGCCATTGTAGTGTTGCATGATAGTTGCACTTTATGTTACTGGGACTGTATGACTTTCTTCTGTTTTTTCGCATAGATGTTAAAGTGAATTTAATTAGTTAGTTTTGCATATTTTGCCTTGCTAGGGAGACAAAGCTGTTGATTTCATAGAAAAGATGTAGTTTAGGACTTGTTTCCTATTTTCTGAACTTTGCTAGCACATTTTAGAGCAAGAGACGAGGGTTCTTTATTTTAATTGAAGCACGATATGAGACAAAAGGTTGTCCATTGGTGAAAAGCATTGGTTTCGACCAAAAGAGCAGAGACACTTAAAATAAGGTGGCGTGTCTGTGTTGGACACGTGTCTAGTGGCGGATCTAGGAATTGTATACAGATGGGTCATCTCTCATTCATAGCCTTGATCAAACAATAGATAGTGAAGAACATTAAGAAAAAATAAACGGAATACTCTCTCCGTCCCAATTTAAATGCTCCCTATAGAAATTTCGTGCAATTTTGAACTAAAAAAAAACCATATTTCTGCATATTATTATTTTTTATTTTCTTACACTAAATTAAAGTATTCAATGAGTACTTTAATTTGTTGTAATAAAAAAATAATATGTGAAAATATATATATTTTTGGATTCGAAACTGCAAAGGTTTTTTGTTTTTCAGCCGTTTGAGCATCATCAATAAAAGGAAAAGTAGGAGGAAGCTGCCAAGGTTCGAACCAGCGACCTATGGCATAATAGCCAACATTCTTACTGCCGGTACAAGGCGCCAGTCTTGCTATAATTTGGGTAATTTTATATATATTATTTATTTTCTCGGTTAAAAAAACATAATTCCAACAATTTCCAGTGGGTTATGCTTTACTTAAATCCGCCCCTGCATGTATTGTCAGACAGACAGGCACCAACACTCCTTGGACACATGTTTGATACTATTGTTGTCGTGTCTATAGTCGGAAAAAAAAAAAAATCTTAATCAGGACACATGTCTGACACTCTTTCAGCAACGTGTCCGAAACATCATTGATCATTCGCCTCTATGACTAAGGAACTAACATATGATCGACACTTCTTGGACGCTTAATTGCATACATGTGACAATCAAAGATATCAAAATTTGACATATCACATTGATATAGAAAGTTGAAAAGCAGTAATTCTTGCAATTTATCATATTAAATTCCAAATGGAATTTGTTAAGGATTTCTTGAAGATTCCTGACCGTGCCCACGTTTTGTTTTTTTAAGGATTTCTTAAGTCTCATGTCAACTAGATTCTTCATAACTTGTCGTATCTTATCTCCTATATAGTTTGGGGCATGTACTTGTAGTGATGTATATTGATAACAATATATTTATGTATATGTAATTGAACGTATCCTCTTCGTGTCCGTTTCCTACATTTTAAAGAATAACGTATCCGAGTGTCTCTGTCTATGTCGTGTCCTTGTCTGGTGTACTTCGTACTATCAAATGCTATAGAACAGACTACCATGCAGATAAGTTAGGTGTGCTCAAACTCTTATGCTACTTGTCGAGTGTTGAATTTAAGTTTCCATGCCAAAGTTGTTATATTCTAATAAGGAATTGTATTAGAAAGAAGTGGCTTGAAGAGGTTTTTTTATCTGTCTTGTAGCTTTAGTCCTTGAATAGTGAATATTACTGCTGTATGTTCTTGTACTCGTTCCCAATAGAAGTAGCCAATTGGTTGTACTTTGTTTCTTACGTGTTCTCGGGACAAGGAAGAGAGAAGAAGGGATAATTTATTTCGTTTCTTTCTTTCATTTGCCTTATTGGTTATCAAAGTGAGAAGAAATGAAAGGAAATTGGGAAGAAAATATTGCAACAAGTTTCTTTTCGGGGCCACCAATTTTCTTTCTTACCCTTCACCAAAATTAGTAGATTTTGTTGGATCTTTAACAATATCCTTCGTAGAACCTAATGGAGGATGATATCTGGACTTCTTCTTTCTTCTCTTTTTTTCTCTCTTCTAGTTTGCCTGTATTTCTCAACAAACACATCATAAGATGGAAGGAAAATCCATCAATGAAGTTAACAGCATTCACGCAGATATTAATGCAGTTTTTATAAGTTGGAAGTTGAAATTGTTCCGCCACATTGGTACTTAAGCTTCAGAAATGTTATGACTTCTTTGATTGATGCCTTCTTTGTGACTTTACCATTTGCTGGGGACTTATTGTTTCTCTTTACTCGGCTTTTCTTTGGAAATGCTGTATCCTAATCAAAATCACGCTCAAAGTTAGTAGAGTTTGCCTAAGTTGAATGGGGTCCAATATTCTTCCATACCGTTCTGTTTGATTTTTAATGCACATGAGCTGGAAAAACCCAGCAGTACAATGCTACTTTTAGTGAGAGCGATTTTGTTCACCCTCGATAAGGGTATGCTCATTCTGTATCCCTATTTGCTGATCGAAACCGTTTAGTTTTTCCAGATTCATTTGTTAGGAGATCATATTAAAATTCAGCTCAATCGAATATCTGTAAGTGCTTCATCTAGGAGTTTGTTTATTTTCATTCAAGTTCTTGACTGAAAAATTGAATTCTTAGATCGAGCACTTGCCAATATCCGATTAAGCTGAATTTTTGTATAGTCTCCTAACAAATGAAACTAACAAATGAATCCAAATAAAATGAGTGGTTCCGATTATCGTAGTATGACACGGAATGAGCATACCCTCGCTAGGGTGACCAAAACGAGGGTGAACAAACTTGCTCTCACTTTTAGCCATTGTGTTAATATTCATAACATTCAAATTTTCAGTACAGTACTCTGCCAATATGACTGGGTCGTTTGTTCTCCCAATTGGTTTGGTTATGTTTACCCTAGTTTTCTTGTGTTTTGCTCCAAGTCTCATACATTATAGGTGCTTTGTACAGGCAGAATGTGTGGCTTAAAATATTTTCTTCTTTTTTATCATCCATAGAGGAGGAATTTCAACTGGGGCTTAGCATGATCAGGGGAATGATCTATATCCGTACTTGTTTTTGAGCATCATGGTTTACACTTCATTAACTTTTTATGTTGATAAATGCACTTCATTAACTTGAATTAAACATCTATGCATTGAAGCTGAGTATTCCTAGAATTAATCTATCGGTACATTGTCTCGAATTGACGCTGTAGTCTTGTATTTCTCTAATTCCTGGAAATTTAATTAAGCAAAGCAAAATTTGCTATTGATGTTAAAGAATTAAAAGCTTGCCCAGTTGCACACGTATCGCTCTTCACCCCTTCAAAACGTCTTTTGAACGATCCAAATTATCTTGGGGATGTTAGGCTTCCTTCTGTTTTCTTCCTCTGATCAAAATCTTCTTGTCTATTTCTCTATAGATTTCTACCATGGTTAAAAAGAATAGAATGGCTAAAACTCAAAATAGGTTATTGATTGTTCAATAACTACAGAATTCCTACTCATTTTAGTGGTGAAACAAATGCTGTGTTTTCCTATGACATCCTGGCATATTGTCCCCAACCTTTACTCATATGTTCTGCCCCATCCTTGAATCTTAAATGAGAGATTTAATTATTTCATTGTTCGGGTGCTAGGTCCTTGCTGATATGATTAGCCTTCCATGTATGCTGGTCAAAGGAAGCTACTATACTGGCACTGATGAAGGAGCTGTGAACCTGATCAAATTTGATAGTGGAAGGTAGTAAATCCAACTCAGTCTTTTTAAGCATACTAAAAGAAACGCTTCAGAAAATTTGTTTCGCCAGTCATATTTTGGGATTTGGTGTATGTTTTTGTACCTATCCTTCCTCTCTTTAACTTTTGATAGAGAAATGGCTATTACCTTCAGATACTTCTAGGCTATGTTTGTTTCACGGGATAAAGTGACTGTTGGAATCCTCAACCAACAATATCTATTTTTGGAGTTGCAGAAACCTGATGGGATTGGCACTCTGTTTTGGACAATCTGTGCCATATAGACGGGAAAAACTTCATTAAGATGGATAGAGGGATGGGTAAGGCTGGCATAAAGTCCTGTGAAATAAATGTGGGGCACCCACTTGATCCCGTATTTAATCCTGTCCCTACGAAAATCAGATAGCATCAGATTGAAAGAGATGATAGTCTTAAGATTGAATGTACTGGCAAAGTTGTCCTCTGATATAAAGTCCCCCCTAACTCTATCCGTGCAAAAAACTCAGCCTTATCACTGAGACAATTATTTTCTGAACCTAGTACCTTTCCACATGATTTGCATACGGAAGAATATTATTTCTACCAGTAAGTATTTCCATTGTTAACAGTTGATAATTTTTTCCCTCAAGAACACAAGCTATACCTGAAATCATTTCACAGTTTCTGTTGCTGCTCAACATGTCACAGATTTTCAAATGATAGTAATTTCTTCCACGAGCTTCTTCTTGTTCTTGCATGGCAGAAAATCTTAGGATTGTGAATGAACTTCTTGTTCGTATGTTGTTCTCAAGTAGGCAACCATATCAAGAGATAGATTAAGGGAATACAAAGAGCCTAAGCTCTAATATCATTTCTTTAAAATCATAAAAACTAAAACATTGGAGATGCAGACACCTATTTATAGAGTCAAGGACCCTACTAACTCTTGCAGACATAAATTGAAATAAAGCTCTCTAAAGGACTGCATCACTTAAATTGCTGGATTTGTATGTTCCTATGTTACCTAGTATGCAGATCGTACCTGTATGAGGAATGGGAACATCAACGTGGTATGCCATCATAAATTGTGGTACACTGGGGGTAGACTTCTATTGATAACAGAATTATAACTTACTCGTCCAAGTGATAAGCATTTAGTAAAACTGAGTATTGTTCTTTTAATTCTTTATCCAAAAACATTTCTAGGAGCATAATGACCAATTTTTTTACATTTTCTTTACCAAAATTCCACGTTCTCTAGATTCTTACCTTAATGAGTTGATTTTTCCGAAACTTTTGGTGATCACTTTGGATCACTAAATTTACCCCTTTGGAATGGGTGTGTACCATGTTTTGGAACGTGCTTATCAAAACGTAATTCACTAGGGTATAAGCGTTCCCTGGTAACATTCACAATCTTCCTTCGTTAAACAAGTGTAGTCAATCTTCATGGAAAATGTTGTATCTTTTCCACCTTGCCTTAAATTGTCTTCACTCACTTGCCACAAAAGAATGTTTATACTTATAGGATTTCTAGAAATTTCTGACAAAACAATTTGTAATGACATAGCTGATTGTTGGTTTGATGCAGTGAATACATTATAGATCTCATGGGTGCTCCAGGCACGTTAATTCCTGCTGAGTTACCCAGTGATCATCTTCAAAATTCAGGTTTAGATAGAAGAAACGGTTCAGATTATGCTGAAACTGTCAAAATTTTGTGTCCGGTGCTTGAAAAACAAATTGAGCCAGTGGCATTTTCACCCAATGTTGGCCGAGTTGCAAAAGATGGCAGTTTTGATTTAGCGGAAGCATCTTTTTCGGGCATTCAGACAAAAGGCAATGGAAAAAATGTTGACGAGAAAAATCGAACCGAGAAGTTTGAGAATGAGTTTGGTAAACTTCTTCCATCCCTATGTAGATCAAATGAAGGCTTGTCTGGTACTTGTGTTAAAGCGTCCGATGCACAAAAATTGAAAGTTAAAGATGTTTCTAAGTATGTTATCAGTGCATCTAAAAATCCAGATTTTGCTCAGAAACTTCATGCAGTTTTGTTAGAGAATATCCCATCACCACCTCCACATTCAGTTTTATCAGAGAAAGTGACATCACCACGTTTGATTCTGAATAAGAAGTTTCATGAGCTGAGAGATGTGCAATTGCCAGAACAAATCCATCTGTTAAACTGCGAAAAAGTGGCTGATGGGGCTCAAAATTGTGCAGACGTACCAGAAAAACTTGAATTGGCTTCTAATGCTGCTAACTTTGGACATTCATTTCCTTCTGATACCACCACAAGTGAGGGATTTGTGCTTGTTACCTGTGGAACTAATGAAGTGAATCAGACTGGTGATGTGAGTTTAGGTCTTTTTCCTGTTGATTCACCTGGTATATTTGTAAGAGCTTTGCATGGGGTTCAATCTCAGGAATCGTCGATGCCCTCTGCAACCGACTGTTTCGAAGGACAATCTAAAGTGGTCTTCTCTGGTGATGGGGGACGGTATGTTGGGGATAAAGTGGGAAGAGTTCACAATAACTTTGAGAGAGAGAGAGAATTTGTTGTGAGATTGACAGAAACAGCGAGTAGTAGTCTGACTGTCGCTTGCAGTACTCATGTTGAGAGGATTAACCCAGAGCTGGGGGATGTTTCAGACTGGGAAATTCCTTGGGAAGATCTTCAGATTGGAGAACGAATTGGAATTGGTAAGTTACCTCTGGCTTAATTCAGGCATCTGTATTGAATTCAACTTTATCCTACTGGTCACTGTTGCCCTCCAAACGCAGATTCCAGGCACTTCTAAAACTAGCGTTTTAGTGTGCTTACTTTGACCAAGTCGTGATGTATCTGCTCCTCTAGTGTTGACAGATTTATTTATTGGTTTCTTCTTATTTGACCTGTATAAAAGTTGATCTATGGATTGCGTATATTTGCTTGAATATTGAATGGCTGCTATTACCACCTTGCAGGTTCATATGGTGAGGTTTACCGTGCAGATTGGAATGGCACTGTAAGTTTTCATCTGCACACCCTAGTGAACCCAATATTTTGTTGCAGGAACTGTAAATGATGTCCTAACAGTTCATGTGGTTTAGGACCTCATTTTGCTATTTTCATGATGACCTTATGGTCCTTATTCCATGGCAGGAAGTTGCTGTGAAGAAGTTCATGGACCAAGATATATCAGGCGATGCACTTGCTCAGTTCAGAAGCGAGGTGTCTAGCTCATTTCTTTCATCATTGTTAATGATCTAAATTATTTCCTTTCTCTGAATGAATGGACAACTGGTGGTTGTTTTGAGCAGGCTGAAATCATGCTGAGGTTGAGACATCCTAATGTTGTTCTTTTCATGGGAGCAGTCACCCATCCACCAAATCTTTCTATACTGACAGAGTATCTGCCGAGGTAGATATCTTTTGCTTATTTGGACAAGTATTACTAATTAAAAAGAGGCTATTTTATTGCCTGTTCATTAGAGGTTTGCCTTTATATTCCTAATGGTGTAGCCTGTGGGG
>BPLS01000186.1:834076-866343 GCA_019656275.1 Rhododendron kiyosumense
GATAACAAAACCCTTACAAGCATAACAAAAATCATTACAAGTATAATAGAACCATAACATGGTATAACTAAGGCATAATAAAAAACCAATCAAGGCATAACCAAAAATCAACCAAGGCATAACCAACCAAGTTATGCCTTGTTATGATTTTGGTTATGCTTATAATGGTTTTGGTTATGTTTGTAATGAATTTGGTTATGCTTATAATGATTTTGTTATACCAAAAGTTACGGTGTCCCCAAAATGACCGGGGACACCGTAGCATTTCCCAGTATAACAAAAATCCGTTACAAGCATAACAAAACCATAACAAGGCATAACAAAATATAACTTGTTTGTTATGCCTTGGTTGGATTTGATTATGCCTTGATTGCTTTTTTGGATATTCCTTGATTATGCATTGTTTGAATTTTGTTATGTTTGTAATGAGTTTTAGTTATGCTCATAATGGTGAAGTTATGCCAAAAATTACGGTGTCCCCAAAATGACCGGGGACACCATAGCATCATCCTTCTATGCGTATCCAATTACTTTCCAAATATTCTTTCGCTCTAAAGTTTATCGGGTATTTTACGAGCACTTAATTACTTTTCAAATATTCTTCAATTATATAAGCGTCTTCCCTATCCATTAAACCTGCCTACGATTATTTTTATATTGCTCATGAGGATTTTTTTTCCACCGATATTATATACAGCTGATGAGAATTTTTATATTTTTTTATATTTTTTTTACTGGTACAAGGGTTTCAACGTGCTTGGCACAGTGTCACGTCCTCATTAATGGACTGGAGGAGCGTGCTCTGCAGTCCCATGTTGCACAACATAGATGTGCTGTGCACGGCAAATCGCCATGCTCCGGTCTCGCTCCGATGATCGAAATCGTTCACTTCGTAGAACTCGTCATGTAGAATAAGTGTATCCAAAATTAGCTCGATCGGATATCATTAAGTGTCTCATCCGAACATTATTATCTTGAAATTATTAAGTGTACCAAAAAAATTAGTGGATTTTATCTAGTGTTTCGGATCCTTTTGTTTCAAGATAATAACATTTGGACGAGACACTTAATGATATTCGATCGAGCTAATTTTCGATGTACTTATTCTACACAACGAGCTCTACGAATTGAACGATTTCGATTATCAGAGCGAGACCAGAGCGGAGGTAATTTGCCGTACACAACACGCTCCTCCAGTTCCTCATTAGTATAGTTGATCTTGTATGTAACAAAGTTGAAATTTAGATTTAGTTATGAAAAGAAAGAAATCGTAAGAATAAGTAACTGAACAAAAGATAATTTCTAAAAAAAAATATTTTATAAGCAATGCAAAAAGATTTTTTTGATTAATCCTGTGGAATCTGATATTTCAAAATATTTTATTAAAGTTACGATATGAAAGGTTAGTAATGTTTGAAATTTGATAAATTAGTGGCTGAAATGTGTATATATGTTTAGGATGTTCTTGGGGTTAGTTGTCCTTAAGAGGCAGGTTTAATTAGAGAATGTATGGATAGTGATTGGGTGCCTATAGAATACCAGATGAGTTTTGGGACTGGAGCTATGGATTGGAGAGAAGCCGAACTCATGGCAGAGTGGGAGAATATGATTTTTAGCGTAATACACTACGGCCTCGTTTGATTCGTGAACTCAAAAAGATGAAAGTAATAGTCCTAAAATTAATAGTCCCTGGACTATTTGTCCCGGATTAATTTCATTTGATTCGTGTAGGATTACTTATGGGATAAGAAATAATATTTTTTTTAAAAGTTTCTGAAAAACATTTTTCAAATAAAAAAAGTTTTGAAAAGAAACAATTTTATTACAAAACAATTTGGTGAAAAGTTTTTTGTAGTACTAATTTTTGAAAAAAAAATTCGTGAACTTAAATAGGGGTCCTATTCTACATTAATTGATACTTAAGTCATAATCCTTGTAGGTTTGAAAATTTATGTTTTCATCCGGAAATTTAAATAATACCCATTTAGCCCATAATAATTTTTTACATTTTAATAGAGCCGCTGTGCGGACCAAATTAAATAAGGGATATTGACTTTGACATATCCTTTATTTAATTTGGTCCGCACAGCGGCAATTATGACAAAATCATTCGGGATGTAAAATTAACATTAAAAGTTAGTTTAAGGTTCTAAAATTATTTACTATAGAAATTCAAGATGTATAACTAACTTACAAAGTTAGTTTAAGGTCCTAAAATTCCTTACTATATGGGTGAAGAAATTCGTTTTACATTTCGAATTTCTTCACCTACGTAGTAAAGAATTTTAGGACATTAAACTAACTTTTTATACTAGTTTTACATACGGGATGGTTTTGTCATGATTCTGGATGACTTTGCCATAATTCCTGTATTTATCATGATTTTGTCATGATTAAGGGTATTTTAGGTATTATTTAAATTTCAGGATGTCAACTTAAGTATTCAAACTTAGTAGGATGTGCACCTAAATAAGTCTATGAAATAGGATGGCTATTTAATTTCTTCTAGAAAGAGAAAACAGATTTTTGGGAGAAAAAAAACTAGTTGAAATCAATTCCAATATCATCGAAATATTTTTGAAAGCAATCTCTTATTTGTTAATCCAACGTAATCCCATCTCCCCCGGGAAAATATATTACCCCCATATAGGAATAAATTAACACTGGGATTAATAATTCCGACAATCATTTCAGGAACCAAACGTGAGATAATTTAGGATTAGGGACAGTTAGTCCTATCCCAGACATTTAATCTGTGAATCAAACTAGGCATACATGAAACTCTCTATGAAAACACAATGGACGGTCCAAATTCACTTTCAAAAAACACAATAGATGGTTCAGATTCACTTTCAAATGTGAAAGTGAATCTGGACCGTCCATTATGTTTTCATGGAGTTTCATAATTTGTTTTTCATATATCATATCTTTTCTCTTCGTATTAAGGTGGCATACGTTTTTTCTCTCCTTCCACTGGGAAAATTAGGAAACAGTGGCTGTTAGTGGAAGTAATTACTACTTTGATGGTGCCAGTTTGAAAAATCACCAAAACCATGGTATATGCTTCAAAACTATTGACCAACACATGGTACCGTTACTTGTGTCGACTATTTTGCCCTTTATTTTATGGTGCAAGTCAAACAAAAAAAAGGAACACATCCATAAAGTTAGAGAAAATTACCTCTAAAGATAGAAATAATGCACTTAATTCCCATTAGGGATGAACTCAGTTATTAATTACTTCCAAATACAACCTCATGATAATATTACCTTTTTACGTTGCAAAACTATTAAAATTCACTAAATCTTATGAAAGTGTCTAAGCCCCAGAGTACCTTAGGGTAGGGCAGAGACGGAGGTAAATGAAGGCTTATGGGGGCCATGGCCCCCATGTGTTTTTCGAATTTTTTTTTTTTGAATATTGTACTCATGGTGGTCCTCCAGGTTGGATTTTGGAGAAAGAAACTAGAAATAACCATTTACACGTGAGCTACAAAGCCTAGAACCAAAAACCACATGGGTGGCCCCCACTTTGAAATTGTACCCCAAAATAAATTAGGGGTTTCTTTTACCCCAACAAATACAGTCAACACTCTTGAACAGTTGAACAAAAAATAATTTAAGGCTTTACCGCTTTAGCCGACGACTTGGCTCTCTCTCTCTCTCTCTCTCTCTCTCTCTCTCTCGTTCTCTCTCTCTCACAGCAAAGTAGAAGCACCCACCTCTGCTCTCTCTCAAGTCTCACTTCTAGCTTTGGAGTCTTTGGACCGCAGGTAATTCCCCCCTCTCTCTTCCTTTGGAGTCTGGACCAGTTTGGATTTTAATATATTTATATTAGTTGTATAAACCATAAAGCTCCGATCTTTGCAATATTTTTATCAGAGCATTGACCTGGCTATCTCTCGCATGTCGCACCTGATTTGTACTAAAAAAAGATATGTTTGTTTTGTATTTGTAATTTATTGATATGAGAAGGGTGTCTACCATTTATGGGTATTTCAAAAAAAAAACCACAAGTTGTTCAATTTCAGAGGTCAATGCTAGTGAGATCTCATTGCCGGCTTCTACAACTACTGATATACCAATAATCAAAAAAATTGACATACCAGAGGAAAATGCTGGTGAGACTTCATTGCCAGCTTCTACTATTAGTACTAATATACACCAATATTCGAAAATTCACCTACAAAGTATCAAAGAATTGAAGTTAGAGAAATTGATGTGAGTTTGTTGGAGCGTGATCCTGGATTATGTAAGCAGATATGTGACTATGATGTTAACCAACAAGATGAAATTCGATGAGCTTATATTAAGTTAGGTCCTTGCCAACCTATATTTCCCAATTATCCAAAATTTGGAAAAGAAAAGCACCTATGCAGTTTTTAACGTACTTGGTTCAAGGCATTTCCTTTATGGCTTGAATATTCAATTGAGAAAGATGCAGCTTTTTGTCATCCGTGCTTTCTTTTCAGCAAGTCCATTGGAATACCTGGTTATCATGGGCAAGTTGCATTCACAATTGAGGGATTTAAGTCTTGGAAGAAAGCTATGGATGGAGTCTGTTGTGGTTTTTTAATCATGTGGGAAAAGATCTGAGTTCTTTCCACAAAATTGCCCAAAGATCATGTGAGGATTTGATGAATCAATCACAACACATACAAAAGGTGCCAGATAATTTCACCTCAGAGCAAATTGTAAACAATAGACTACAGTTGAAGGCCTCAATTGATACGGTAAGATTGCTCGCACATCAAGGTATTGCTTTTAGAGGGAGAGATGAAAGTGCTAGTTCAATGAATCATGGAAATTTTCTTGAAACATTACATTATGGTGCGTCTCTCAGTGAGAAAATGGTTGACTTGATAAGGAATGCTCCCAAGAATGCAACTTACTCATCCCCACAAATCCAAAAAAAAATTCTACATGTTTGTTGAACCAAAGTGCAGAAGGAAATTCGAGAAGAAATTGGTGATGCAAATTGTTTGATTGTTGATGAAGCTTGTGATGAATCAATGAAAGAGCAAATGACTATAGTTTTAAGATTTATTGACAAATGTGGTTTTGTGCGAGAATATTTTTTTAGGGTTGTGCACATTCCTGACACTACCTCATTAACCTTAAAGAATGAGATCTATTCTATACTGTCTCATCATAGTCACAATATTCAAAATATTCGAGGACAGAGATATGATGGTGCGATTAATATGAGGGGTGGATGAAATGGCTTGCAATGCAAGCTTTGGTTTCAAAGGATTGTCCATATGTTTGTTATATTAACTATTTTGTGCATAGATTGCAATTGGCACTAATGGCAGCATCGAAGAAGTTGGTGTTGTTTAATATTTTTTCACAAAATTGCCTCCGATTGTCACTATAGTCGGTGCTTCGTGCAAACGTTTTGAGAAATTGAAATTGGCTCATGCGAGTGATATTGAACATTTGTTAGACATTAATGAGCTTGAGAGTGGAAGCAGACTTAATCAGATTAGCACTTTGCGACGACTTGCCGATACTCGTTGGAGTTCTCACTTAAGATCAATTTCTAGCTTCATAAAGTTGTTTAGTCCCAAGTGTGTTGTTTTGCTTAAAGTACTCCAGGTTGAAGGATATAGTTCCCAAAGAGGAGAAGCGAAATCGGCGTATGAGGAAATCACCACATTTAACTTCGTCTTTATGCTGCACTTAATGAAAGAGATTATGTTGAAAACAGATTCTCTTTGCCAAGCTTTACAATGTAAGTCTCAAGACATTTTAAATGCCATGAATCTTGTTTCATCTACCAAAGAACTTTTTCAAAAACCTAGAGATGATGGATGAGATGCTTTAAATTCCAATGTGATATTATCTTACGAGGCACGAAATATTGATGTGTCTGATATGAATGGTTGTTATATTGAGAGAGGAGGTCGAGCTCGCTATCAACAAGATGATTTTACTATTGAACATCATTATCAAGTAGAAATTTTCAATGCTGCGATAGATTATCAAGTGCAAGAGTGAAATCGCCGATTTAGTGAGCATGCCATGGAATTGCTTCGTTAAGCCACAACTTTGGATCCTCGAGATGCGTATACATTTTTTAGGATTGATGATATTTGTCATTTGGTGGAGAAGTATTATCCGAAAGATTTCAATGATCACAAAAAATTATTGATACGAATGAAGTTTAAGCATTTTGAGCATAATGTCATTCGGCATCCGGAATTCAAACAATTGGGAAGTATTTTTAGGCTATGTCAATGGTTGGTTGAGACTCGAAAATCGGAAACCTACTTACTTGTCTTCCAAGTGGTGGTACTTGTGCTTACTCTTCCAATTTCTACAGCAACTACAGAAAAGGCATTTTCAGCTATGAATATTGTCAAAACGAGGCTTCGCAACAAAATGGAGGATGAGTTTCTCATCGATACTCTGGTTTTATTCATCAAGAAGGAAATTGCTACGAAATTCAGTTCCGATTCAATCATCGATGACTTTAAGGATCTAAAGGAGCATCGCATTCCATTCTGATACATGGTTAAGATAACGCATTTAGAAACTTTTATATTTTCACAAAAATAGTTGTTTTTTGTTTGCTAGATATTGTGTCTTGTATTTGATGTTATTTAGACATTTGAATCCTTTAGATTCCCGAACCTTGAAATTTTAAAACTTTGTTGTTCATAATTCGGCCCCTGCGTGTACAAAATCCTGGTTCTGTCCTTGGGATAGGGTAGTTTTCTCTAGAACTAAGTGGCGACTCTCAAAACAATAAAGTGCTGCAAAAATGGGCACTTCCGAAACAAAGACACACCACAACGGCCAACGGGTGTCGTGCAAAATGTCACAACCCAAATCAAGCAGATTTGAAAATCGTGACTGGCCAGTGAGTTTGTCTCACCAAAGGCCTCTCTCTCTCTCTCTCTCTCTCTCTCTCTGTTTTTTACAAATAGAAGTAAACTTAATATTTGCAGAAGCTATTTTTAATAATAATAAAAACTACTGGATATATTCACTGCCAATGAAAACATGGCTACATCCTCCCTTATTCGTTACATATCCATGATTTAAGCTTAATAGTACTGATATTTGGCTCGTCCTTCTAATTCTGATTACTTGAAAAGAAGATATTTCAATAACATAAGCCACTGCTTATGTAAAATTATGAATTACCAAAGTTACATGAGCTACTATGGAATTCTTTTTGTCAGAGAAAAACAGGAACCATAAATTCAGTTTTTCATGGCTTGAATTGTAACAAAAACCATAACTTCAATTTTTCATGGCTTAAACTGTAACTGTAATCAAAACCATAACTTCAGTTTTTCATGGCTTGAACTGTAACCAATATCATAAACAAGTTTGTATATAACATAACATGCTGTACAAATGATACGATATACCATCCAACGATTACCGCTAGTAATGAGGGAGCGACCCCCTGATAAGCACCCGGAAATGGAATATAGGGTGCGCTAGTATCTAGGTTTAGTATTAATTTAGTTGCCAATTAGTTATTTTTAATGATTTTTGCTCGTAGAATGTGTTGGTGCTGTTTTGTAGGTGAATCGCCTAATAAGAAGCTTTAAAGGCCCAAAACGTGTCATGGCTTGAGAATGGCCTGATGGCCAAGGCGCAGCTAAGGCAGAGCCAAAGCAAGAGGAACAGCCCGGGCAGAAGAGCAACGGCCAGTGAATTGCCAAGGCAGAAACTACCCAGCCAAGGCAACCCCAAGGCAGAAGCAGAATGGCCAAGGCATGATCAAGCACTGCTCGAGCAGACCAGCAGCCCAAGCAGCGAGCAAGGGTGCTTAACCACTTCGGCAGCGATGGAGGTTATTAGTTCACATCGATGCCGAGCCTCCTAAGCAAAGCAAGACCCTTATTCACGTCGGCATCGATGGGAGTGTAAATTTGACATCGATGCCGAGCCTTCTTAGCGAGCAAGGCCTTATCAGCTTCGGCATCGATGGGTCATATCCCGTTACATCGATGCCGAGCCCTTTAGTGGCCCAGCTTATGCCCGTGGCCAGCGATGCCGAACGCGATAGCGTGGGATTTCAGAGCATATCCGGGGAATATTCCAAGCGGGGAATAAAAGAGTGATGTAATTGGATTAAAAAACAAGTAGCATAGGACGTTTTTAGTACAATTTAGATCTAGAGTAGATTGCTTTTGCTTTTTGGTACTGTTCTTAATTGTTCTTCAATTTCCAGATTTCATTTGTTAATTTTCTGTATTATTTAGTTTAGTTTTGATAATTTGTGCTTCATTAAAGTTGTAGCTAGTATCTTGATCTATAGTTTAATTAAGTTTTATTCTAATCTTGTGTTTCAATTATGCTTAGTCAATTTTTGCTTGCTCTTATCTTCGTAAATATGTGTGAGTAGTTTCAAGGGTTGGGTCATGGGATGATTAAAAATTGCGTTTTTCACCAATAAGGCTTTAATTTCTAGATTTGAAAATTAATGTGGGGTTCGGATTCATTTGGCGAATTACCGAGGTGTTAACCTCTTTGATCATGTGTAGGTAGGAGCTTCGCCTACCTACCACACATGATGCTTAGAGCTCTGTCGCTCGAGGTGTTTACCAAATGAGTTCTAGAGCTAGCTTGATAATCAAATCTCTATTTCCCGGTTTAGGTACCTACAATTGTGTATTTTAAACCGCGTGAATTGGTGAAAAATGTGATTTAGCCCAAGTCATGAGTGCTAGTGATTCCTAGACCTAACCTATCTTTTTCCTAATTAATTCGTTCTTAATTTAGCCTTTTATTTCCACCATTTTCAAAGTAAAACCAAGTTGACTGGTTAAAAGTCGAAAACCTTACTTGCATCTACAAATCCGAGCCAAGCCATAAACTAATTCCCTTGGGTACGATCCCGGACTTTTCCGGATTATTTTGCTTCAATCGACATTCAAACCCTACGCTTGGGGTAATATTCTTCTACATTGGAAGATAACGAAGCACCACCAACATAACATGATGAATTGATCAATTCAGTCGGACACCTGGCTGTGCCCCTTTTTCCGTTTCGTCCTTATAACACCATTTCTACTAGTATCTTTAACGTCCCCTAAATTCAGGGACATCGTTCGGATGTATCAATAATATAAACTTTTCAAAAATCTATGTAACATGGATAATTCATAACTCACCTTTCGTTCCATCCAACTTGGCTTATGATCAACTGTTTCGAAGGACTCGTACCTAATTCTTTTCCTCTTCTTTCCTCCTTTTCTCTCTCTCTCTCTCTCTCTCTCTCTCCTCTCTTTTTTCTAGTTGAGTGTCGTGGGTGTGGTGTGTGTGTTTTGGCTTGTGTGTGTGGTGTGTGCTTATGAAGTAGATGAGAAGGCTATTTATAATGTTGGATCACAAGCTCTAGAATATTCGACCTTATCTAACTATATCTTTTAATATCTATCCAAATCTAGAATAATCTATATATAATCTAATAAAATCCAACTATAATCTTATCATATCTAGAATAATCTATATATAATCTAATAAAATCCAACTATAATCTTTTCATATCTTATAATATCTAGAATAATCTGTATATAATCTAATAAAATTTAAGTATATCCCACAAAATCTAGGGATATTCTAATAGGATTTGATCCGATTCACCCTATAATGAGATGTCGCCTCTTTTCAGATTATTTTGTTTCGGTTCTCCGCCTCGCAAGAACTAATGTCCTTTCCCTTGGCCACAATGTTGTTAACAGGGTTAAGGCAATAATGTTTTAAAAATTGACACATATGCAAAAAATATTCTAATTGTTTTATACCTTAAGTCACAAACAATTTACTTTCTAGATCCTAACGGTAAGCGTCCAGTTAAATGATTACCCCCTTACTTTTTTCTTATTCTTTTTTGTTCTAAAAAGTCGAGGAGTTACACAAAAAGCGGGGGTATCCACAGTTGTTAGGTAGTTTTTTGTTATAAAGAGAGGAGTGAAGGCATTCATTGAGTTGTTTGTAATGAGTTGATACGAGAGCTCCCTACAACAATTCCATTACTTGAATACCAGATTTCCTCCATTCTGCTTCCACCCCCCCCCCCCCCCCCTCGCGCTCTCTCTCTCTCTCTATGTGTAGACATCCCAATCCGGAACTCAAAGGTTCTTCAAAATTTCCCAATGATAAAATAAAAAAACAATACATTTGAGATCTTGAATGTGAATTACCATAGCCTAAAGAACCAGAAAAGCCCAAAGAGCGAAAAAAGCTTAAAAAGCCCAAGAAGCTCACCAAAGCCCATAATTAGACCTGGACACCGCACGATATTACCTTCTCAACCGTACATTATAGTTTCCTTACTACATTGCATGCGGTCTTGAGGTATGCCACACGGTGTTTCGGAAAAAAGTTCTGACAGATTTGGAAAGATACAATCTTGTTTTCAACAGCTATTTACTGAAATGTTATGTATAATTTTCAACAACCATTTACTGAAATGTAGTGGGCTGCGGAAGAAAATAGGGAACTGCGAATAGTCGCCCCCATAGATTATTCAAGTATAGTTCTTTAGCTAGCTCCTCAATGGCTTCGTTATCTGAATTTTCAGACATAGTCGATCAAGAAGAATGCGAGTATCAAGATTTAAATACAGAATTAGAAAATTGGAATATACCCAAAATCCCAATAAAGGAAATAGAATATATATATATATCCAATCCGGATTCCCTACGGGATCCTGGACAATTTTATGGTGTGGACCTTACATTTCTGATCGAATTTCAATGAGCCGCTTAAAGTGATCAGAATTTGATCTTAAGAGTACCCGCGAGAAAACAACAAAAAAAAGACCGAGAAGGGCTTGATCGGAGTAGTTTTCATTGAACGGTTTAATAAAAAACTGCTCAAATCAAGCCCTTTCCGGTCATTTTTTTTTATGATTTATGGCGGGTACTCTTAAAATCACGTTCTGCACACTTTAAGCGACTCAGATCATCAAAATTTTCTCAAAAAAGGGAAGGTTCGCACGATAGACTGGTAAGGGATCCCTCACTGAATAATTTAGGTGTGTGTGTATATATATAGTCCCCTCCCAATAAATGATCCCTTATTGAGTTAAGTTAAGGACCTTCCCTTTCCCAATCGAATTTTGATAATCTGAACCGCTCAATATGATCAGAACGTAATTTTAAAGGTCCCCGCGAAAAATGAGGAAAAAATATGACCGGGAAGGGCTTGATCCGAATAGTTTTTCATTAAAATGCATTTATAGCATTTTTACAAAAGCTGCTCGGATCAAACTCTTTCCAGTTATTTTTTTTGCTGATTTTTCGCGAGTACCCTTAAAATTACGTTTTAAACACATTGAACGATTCAAATCATTAAAATTTGATCGGGGACAATGTCAAACTCATAAGGTCTGTAACTTAGCAAGTTAAGAGATCTCTTAATGAAAACTTGTTCTCACTTTAATAGGGTAAGAGCACCCTTATAAGAAATTTTGTGTATATATAAGAAATTTTGTGTGTATATATATATATTGGTAAACAGAAAAAATGATTTTTATTGAATCTTTTCTTACTGCATAACGATATTACTTGCGCTTTGTGTTTTTTTCAATTTTGAATTATTAAACTTGATAATATGTGATTAATATATTTGCAAAAAATTATGGCTGCTGATTTTGTAACTCTTTTTTGTTAACGTCACTCCCCTGCAAATACCAAAAATACACTTGCAAGTGAGTGACATTAACAAAAAAGGGAGTGGCAAAATCATTTTCCAAAACTATCTAACTTTTAATTAAGTAAAACTTATATTAAAAAATTAAAACTATTACTGTAGTAATTTTCTTTTAAGAAAGAAAAAGTGCAAAAAATCAAGCCTTATAGCCCGGGCTCAAGTTCGATCGCGAACCTTTTGGGCCGGGTCAGGCTGTTTTTCATCCCTGGTCCAAATGCTCAAATTGAACGACTTTACCATCCACGGGTGTTTCGTTCCTAAGTAATTATTCTCTTCAGGGAGCAAGTGCTACTCTAAACACAAAGGTCGTTGAAAATTAGTTAAAAATCCCAGAATGTATACAACCTTCTTCATGTTTCGAACTGGTCTCATACAAGTTTTTGTGGGAGCAATCACTGACCCCTAGTTATATCTATTTTACAACTCTCCAAAACGCATAACTCCATCGATCCAAGTCAAAGCTGTACAGAAAATAATCACACCAAATGTTTTTGAAGTTTTTTTCTGTTTGAAATACTGAACAAATACAATTTTTCTGGATTCTGCAAAATGAATGAGTGTCATATAATCGAGTCATGCTGCAGTTTGGAGACTTGTCTTGGAAACACAGCATCTTCACCATTTCCAGCAATGATGTACGAAATAAGGACATGGATCGAAGCCTTTTCGGGAGCTAAATGCAGCAATGCTTTAACCTCAAAAGCCTCCAATCTTTTTTATGCAAGGATTTCATTCCATATGCTTGAAGGACCTTGAAATCTCAGTCTTCAACCTCGGTGTTGAATACAAAACTTGGAAATGCCGTAGTGATGTCCCTGGAGTTGAAAATCACAAATAAAGGTGGCTCAATTAAGTTCAATGTTAAGGAGACAGTCACATTCCATCCAGTCAAATAGATACTAGAACAAGCAGATGCTCCAATTAAGCAACCAGAGTTTCAAACCAAGATTGACATCCAAATTATGGACTTCGGTGATGAATAGTGACAAAGCTAACATTGTTTGACAGTTTTTCCTTTACCAATTTTTTTTTTTTTTTTGAGAGAGAGAATTCTGAATTTATTCTGATCTCAAAAGTTCTGAAAGAAAGAAATAAAAGTACAGAGCAAGAACACATGCGAGCAAGTGCGTACTTCAAATAAGGAAGAGTCATGTTCTTTAAGAGGTTGGGATGTCGAAGAACAAAGGCTTTCCATTCATCTTTGCTGATTTTACCGTCGCCGTCAGCATCAGCATCAGCAAATGTCTGTGCGAGGAATGATCCAATAATTATCATATGTTCCTTAATGGAAGCAATAATTCAAAGGAAAGGAGTTCAACATTTGACAAACCCACACCTTGTCAATAATAGCCTCAAGAAGATCATCAGATAGCTTCATGTCAGCTTCCATCATGATTGCAATCACCATTTGCTTCACCTAAAAAAAAATTGCAATTTGCTTGTAATTTCAAGATTGTCTCAAGGATTGCACATTGTTAATATGACGAAAAAGTAAATGATCATTGAATTTAAGCAAATAATGAAATGCAAAAAGGACATCTTCTTCAAATAATCTTGGATTCTGATAATTTTACAACCTCTGGACAATTTAGAGATATTATAATGACAGAACCAAATATAGGAACTTCAGTGGAACAAACAGGTCTAAGGGCCGATCAAAAATAAAAAATACAGGTCTAAGGAAGGCCCTTCAATTATTCACTATTGACTCCATTCTTTATTCTTCTTTTTCTTTTTTCTGATCCCATTTCTGCTCTCTCTGTCTCTCTCACATAATACAGATAATACATGAACGTTAAGAGACAAATGTAGTTGTAAATGGAAGTGTTCCCAGGTGTTTGAAATAATCAATTCAGCAATCTCATTCAAACAGCTTGCAAAGCCTTAATATTGAATTCAAAGGGTTCAAAAGCCTTCAAACAGTCTGTGTTTCTTGGAGCATATATTTGTTTTCGACATTGGTTTTGTCAAAATTGCTAAATCACAGTGCGGTATACTTACTTCTTCTCGCTCTATAAACCCAGTTTTCCTCAAGTCATAAAGCCTAAAAGCAACTGCAAGACAACATAAAGGTACCACCAAGAGGTTAAATTCGTGTTGATGCATTTGGTTACAAGAAACAAAAGATAGCATCATCTGATTGCTTACAGTCTATTTTGTCTTCCTTGGGCGCATACGGATGGAAGACATTGAGTGCATGGACAAACTCATCAAATTCAATGACACCATTTTTCTTTTCATCAAATAGATCAAAAACCTAGGAAAATTCAAAAGGACAATTGTATGAATAATGAATATATTCAACTAACATCTACTTGACCTTGCTTTCAAATTACCAACAATGCATAAATAAAGCACATACTTCATTCATGTCAAAAAATTCCAGCAATAACTCCAGAATATCTTGTGACAGCAAAATTTCAAAAAAGCAGCCCTGAAACTTATCTTTTACCATTTAAGAACCATGTAAGTCTTTTTCTGCCATACACAACCCTCACCCTAGCCCTTTTCCAAAACAACCCCAAAATTCAATTGTGGGAAGTGTTGTGAGAGAAAGAAGGGAAAAGTGTATAGGGTGTTAACTAACCCTAACACAAGTGAGCTTTATTTATATTATGTGGCTACTAGTTACATAACATAAGCAACCAATGTGGGACTAAGTCCAACTATATTCTAACACTCCCCCTCAAGCTGGAGAATAAATATCATAAAATCCCAGCTTGTTACGTAACAACTCTAAACGTGGTTTAACTAAAGGTTTGATGAAGATAACTGCCAACTGAGCTCCTGTAGACACGAAAGGGGTAGCCAACACGCCATTATCTATCTTCTCCCGAATAATATGACAATCTACCTCGATGTGTTTGGTTTTCTCATGAAATACCGGATTCGAAGCAATATGTATTGCTGCCTGATTATCACAATACATAGGAATAGGTAACTGTACGCTAAGCCCCAACTCCTCGAGCAAAGCTCTCAACCATACAACATCGCATGTAGTATGAGCCATGGCACGATACTCTGCTTCAGCACTGGATCGAGCAACCACAGTTTGTTTCTTGCTCTTCCAGGTAACTAAATTTCCATCAACAAAAGTACAGTACCCAGTTGTGGACCATCTATCAGATGGTGATCCTGCCCAATCAGCATCGGTAAAGGCTTCAACACGCAAATGACCATTTGAACGATAAAACAAGCCACGTCCAGGATGAGCCTTGAGATACTTCACAATACGAAGACAAGCTTTCCAATGTGGAAAACGAGGGGTTAACATGAACTGACTTACCATACTGACAGTAAATGAGATATCAGGCCGTGTATTGGTGAGATAATTCAGCTTGCCTACCAAGCGACGATAACGGTCTGGATGAGGAAATATCTCCCCCTGATCAACACACAATTTGACGTTTGGATCCATAGGAGTCTCCGCAGGCTTTGCTCCCAATAAACCAGTCTCCTCTAGAATATCTAGCGTATACTTTCTTTGAGATAGACTGATCCCTTCCTTGGATCTTGCTACCTCAATACCCAAGAAATATCGTAGCTTACCCAAATCTTTGGTGTGAAACTGACGCTGTAAGAACTGTTTCAGCTCATCAATACCTTTCAGATCATCTCCAGTAATAATGATATCATCCACATACACAATCAACACTACTCTTCCCCGATCTGACTGAATAGAGAAGACAGAATGATCAGAATGAGAGCGACGCATACCAAACTGCAATACAGCATCACTAAACCTGCCAAACCAAGCTCGAGGGGACTGCTTAAGACCATAAAGGGCTTTGCGAAGGCGACACACCTGAGAACGCTCCCCCTGAGCAACAAACCCAGGAGGTTGCTCCATATACACCTCCTTGAGCAGGTCACCATGTAGAAATGCATTCTTGACATCCAACTGAAATAAGGGCAAACCAAGGTTGGCAGCCATAGAAATAAGAACGCGAACAGAGTTAATCTTGGCCACAGGAGAGAAAGTCTCGGCATAATCAACGCCATACGTCTGGGTATAGCCTTTGGCCACAAGACGGGTCTTGTACCGTTCTACTGTGCCATCCGGATTATACTTGACGGTAAATACCCACTGACATCCAACGGTAGACTTTCCTGGTGGAAGAGAAACCAGCGTCCAAGTGCCATTGTCATGAAGGGCAGACATCTCAGCCTCCATAGCTGTCCGCCACTCAGAAACAGATAAGGCCTCCTGAACAGTGTTAGGAACAAAAATGGACGAAACAGAAGTAGTAAAAGCACGAAGGGACGGAGACAGGTGATCATAGGAAACAAACCGAGCAATAGGATGAGATGTGCAAGACCGAATACCTTTACGAAGAGCTATAGGAAGACCAGGTGATGGCGGAGGCGGAGGCGGGGGTGGGGGTGGGGGTGAAGGTGCAACCGGATCTTGGGACGGAGGAAGCGTGGTGGTTGGTACTTGTGGAGCTGTTAATACTTGTTGCCGACGAACATACACCTGGAAGGGAGCACCAGATGGTACACAAATAGGAAACACAGACTCAGACTCAGACTCAGACTCAGGACGGTCAACTGGAGTACTGTTACCCGAGTAAAAAGGCAATGACTCATTAAATGTGACATCAGCACAAACAAAGTGACGACGAAGAGATGGTGAGTAACTTATACCCTTTCTGAGTGCGCGAGTACCCCAAAAAAATATACCGAATTGACCGCGGATCAAGTTTGTCCCGGTCAGGATCCAGAGCATGAACATAACAGGTACACCCAAACACTCGTAAGGGTAATGACTGGAGAGGGTGACCAGGAAATAAAAACTGTATGGGGTAGCTGACCACCTAGAACGCTAGATGGCATACGATTGATCAAGTAACATGCTGTACGAACAGCATAACTCCAGTAAGACTTAGGAACTTGCATTTGAAATAATAGAGCACGCATAACCTCTGATAAATGCCTAATCTTGCGTTCAGCAACTCCATTTTATTGTGGAGTTCGAGCACAAGAAGATTGGTGAATCATACCATGGTCATCCAAAAACTTAGAAAGAGAATTATGAAAATATTCACCTGCATTGTCAGAACGAAACATACGAATGCAAGTATCAAACTGAGTTTTGATTTCTATATAAAATGACTTAAAGATAGAAGACAACTCTGACCGCTCTTTCATGAGATAAAGATATGTAAGACGAGAATAATCATCGACAAAAATAACATAATACTGAAAGCCAAAAATATTTGGAACACGCATTGGACCCCAAATATCAGAATGAACTAAGTGAAAAGGACGAGATACGCGACTCTCAACCCTAGGATAAAAAGACACTCTGTGATGTTTATTAAACTCACAAACTTCACAGGGCAAAGTATCAACACGGCTACATGAAGGTACCAGCCGTTTAAGATTCTGAAGGGATGGATGACCAAGTCAACAATGATGTTGATAGGGTGACACTGAAGACTGAAGGGCAACAGAGTTAGGGTGAACATTGTCGGTAAAGTAATACAAACCACCACGCTCAGTACCACCACCAATTTTTCGCCCCGTTTTAAGATCCTGAAACACACAACCATCAGGAAGAAATGTGACAGAGCAATTTAAAGATTTAGTAAGTTTACTGACAGACATAAGATTTAATGGAAAACGAGGAACGTGCAATACGGAATCTAAAGTCAAAGAAGAAGAAACAGAAACCGAACCCAAACCAGTAATATCAGTGGTAGAACCATCGGCTAAAGTAACACGAGAGGGTTTATCAATGGACTGATGGCCAGAAAGAATAGTAGAATTACCAGTCATATGATCAGATGCACCAGAATCAATAACCCAAGGAACAGAAATACGAGAAGTTGCAATACAAGCACTAGAACCTGTCTGAGATAGCGTAGCAATGGAGGAACTTGTCTGAAGTGACACAAGGCGTTGGTACTCCTCCATAGAAATAGTCACCATAGCAGTGGAGCGTGCAACCTGCCTAATATCCTTGGAAGAAGTAAAAGAAGTAACCCGATGAGCCTGAGGAAAACCATGTAGGTCATAGCAATGCTCCACCGTATGATTAGTTCCCCCACAATAAGTACAAAGTCTAGAACCATGAACACGACCAAAACGACCATTGTACCCATAATCACGGCCACAACCAAGGCCACGGCTATATGAAGAACCAGAATCAGCGGAAGTAGAATCAAAATCAGATTTCATTGCAAACATATCACCGACAATGAGAGGCAACTAATCAACTACCGATAGATTAACCAACCAAATATTCCACCAACAAATGGCCAATAAACAAGAAATAAGGAATTGATTGACCGGTTAACGACCAAAGGCACGACAACGCATGCATCCAACTACTTCAACAAAAACAAAGTGGCCACCGAACAACATAATCCCAATATCGAGCAACAACCAAGAGCTCATATGCTAACATAGACCAAATAACTCAACACAATCCAACAACCGAAATCGGATTTCAACATACCCAAACTACCATTCATTGGAGAGGATAAACTGTAAATTGACCAAAAAATCCAAAATTACCAGAACAATCAGTGCATAAGAATAACGGAATAGTACCAAACAGTGATGAACAGTAACATCGATGAACAGTGCACGATGAACAGTAACGACGGTGAACAGTGCGTGATGAACAGTAACGACAGTGAACAGTACCAGCGATGAACAGTACGACGGTGAACAACAATTAGGGTTAAGGCAAAGGCTAGGATTAGGATTGCGATTTTAGGGATTTTGTACAGAGGCTAGGGTTTAGGCTAGGATTGTAGGGATTATGTATAGAGGCTAGGGTTTAGGTGGTTTAGGATTAAGGTTAAGATCCCGCTCTGATACCATGTTGTGAGAGAAAGAAGGGAAAAGTGTATAGGGTGTTAACTAACCCTAACACAAGTGAGCTTTATTTATATTATGTGGCTACTAGTTACATAACATAAGCAACCAATGTGGGACTAAGTCCAATTATATTCTAACAGGAAGCAGTAGTAGGTGAACTGGTGAAAGTTTCCAAACTTATCCTACATCACTTTATATAATTGCAGCAACTTATTTCACACTTTCTATTTCAATGTTAAAACTAAAAATCCAATGTAACAGATACGGATGATTTCCTTCCCCTATTCCTGAAAAAAGGATGAGGATTTCATTGAGCCTTTGCCCTTTGGACAAGGGGGTTTATCCCCTTTTGTGAGCCCTTTTGACAAGGATCAATGAGGGTAAAAATAGGGCCTTGGGAAACTTGGAACCTTAGGCGAGGGTCTAAATCACCTAGGGAAGGGATAGCTCTGTCCACAATATGAAATTAAATGTGATGCGCGCAGTGGGTCATCTTCTTCTTTTATTATGTTAAGAAATTTGATCCTTCTTAGGAGGAGTCCCATACTTTTTCCAAAAGTGAAACTCAAACAACTTGGCATATGGGAAAAATTCATGTGGTAGTCAAACCATGTTTTTCATCCGTGCAAACAAACAGGAGATTTGTATATCAAAGATAAAGGGATCAAGAATAAGTTGTTGCTTTTACCCGATCTAGAAAAAGATTTTCGCCATATGGAGATCTGAACAATGCCAACTGAAGTTCTTCCTGTAAAGTAATAAAATTCAACCAAAAACTTAATATTACCCATCAGCCTTCGGTAAATGTTGAAAAATAAGTATAGGCATGATGCAACAAATTATCACAAATTTGATCAGATTAGGATTGGATAGGTGGCAACAACAAATTATCACAAATTTGATCAGATTATATGATTGGATAGGTATTGATAGTCTATAGATAAAATTAAATTAAACGCAAACTAGAGGTATTTTAATTAACAATAATTGCCTAATCGAATACATTTTATCTTTTCCCTAGCTTTCTAGGATGCTCGGTTAGTAAAAGCCAGCTTTCAAATTATAAGTTACAACCTGAAATCAGCTCCCAGTATCAGCAACACATTTACTACCAAAGATATGAGGATGCAGTCTATACTATATACTACATCACGGAGAAAGTTAACATTCTAATACACTAAGCTTGCTTCATGAGATTAATTTGCTCAACAAAGATGTGATTCAATAATGAACTTCATTTCTCTAACGAAAAGAAAGACATGAAATAAATATTACAATGGTGCCAACATAATCAAGGACGGAGAAGTTTCATTTTTTGCCAAGTCATCTGCTTGATACGGAAGCTCTTCCTACTCAACATGAAGCCCACAATCCAAAATTTCTAGTAGCTCAGAAATAAAATGGATGCTCATAATTTTATAGAAGAGCCAAGATTTCCCAAACTCATTTCCGACATCCTAGGAACTAAATTCACCAAAAAAGAAGAGAGGAACTGGAGTTACCAGGGTGGCAATGGTGCGGGGCAAGGTCAGATTTGACATACCCCATTCCCAATTCCCAATTCCAAATACTAGTTTATCTACCTTTTCTCCTCTCCAACCTCATTAATTGACAGGGAATCAATTTGTCCCACGATCCGTGCCACCTAATGGAAAGAGTTGCAAGAAAACTCTGAAAACTTTACCATTTAAGAAAATTTTGACTCACCAATGCTTTGTGCACAAGAGGCAATTCATTGACATCTTGCAATGTCACGCGATCTATTCTGCTGAGGTGAATGTCATTGTACTTCCCTTAATAAAGTTCAACCATCTTCAGGTGCTTATTATAATTATTCTCCTTTTGCTTGTCAAAGTGGATGCCAAACCCGAGGTTTGGTCGCTTTTTCATTCAAGCATGGTTAGATCAGATCTTAGTTCTAGAGAGACGAAGATCCTGGTAACTAGTATCAAATAAGATTTGTCCTCTTGGTCCATCGTGTCAGGGTGAAAAGTACAGTCTCATCTTTCCACTTTACATGGTCCTATGACCCTAACAGGCCTGAGTTACTGTTTGGGATAGTACCTAAGCAGCCCATCAACCAGCCACAGCTGAATTAGCAAGTACACCCGAAGGTAAACTAAATCCTAAACTACAAACTAAATCCTAAACTACAAATACACCAAAAACAAATGACTTGAAAGCCAGTATGAATGTATGGCATAATGACAAATTTTTCGTTCTTGTTGATACATGATACGTCTATAATTGATTGCAATTGTCCTTAACCTCTCTGATTATGAATTGGCCTTATATCAACTGTGAATGGAATTGCAATAAAAATGTCACCAGCAGCCTGAATGAAAGTTGCCTCATCAACAAGTTATCACTAATCACGTTATTATTGCACACACACAAAAAACACAGAAAGAAAAGTCCCACTATGTCTTACCCAAAGTAGCATAAAATCTAAAAATACAAACAGATAAGTCACGCTATGTCTTAACCAAAGTAGCATAAAAACTGAAAAATCTAAAACCCTTGAAAAAGAAGGAAATAACTAATTGCAATCAATGAAAGAAGGAAACAACTAATTGCTATCAAATAGTGAAAGACAAACTATACCTTGTGAATTAAACCGTCGTCAATGATTGAACAACTTAGCTTCTTGAACAATTCATATAATGCCTCGACTTCATTAACCGTAACTGCAAATGAAAAACAGAAACTAAGGTTGCAATTGGTTGTTCAAGTTTCAAACATGAGTTCGAGCTGGACTCATATATATAGCCCAATCTCAAACGATTTTAATGGAGCCGATTGCCGAGCTTGAGTAACTTGATTCTTTCAAGCTTAACGAGCTGGTTCAAGCTAATGAGCTTACAAAAGTGTGTGCGCAATTTTCTTTTTATCATTAAAATAAATTTTTAACGAGCTGAGCACAAACAGAGCTCGAGTAGTTTGGTTTGTTAAGCAGGCTGATAGCTCTATCTGAAAATTAGAAGGGAAAATTGAGAGACAAATGGAATTATTTAAGGAAAATTATTTACATCGACTTTCCTCAGCGAGTCGAGATAGCTCCATGTAGCCGTACCGACTTCTCTTGGTGGTCTGTTGGCATTCGAAGCAACCGGAGACGGCGTAAATCAGAATCTCGACTATGGCAATTATCGGGATGAATGCAGCGCAGATTCGCTCGCCTATAGTCAGGGAACTCGAAACCTAATAAATCAAAATCAACACAACAGATCACGAGACTTCATCGAAAACAAAGTAAAATTCAGATCCCAACACATAAAAACGAAGTTGAAGATATATATATATATATATATATATATATATATATATATATAAAATTCATAGATGAATATTTTATGCATCTGCAGGGACAAAGGGGGGGAATTATTGGAGTACCGATGAGTTGCTTCTTGGATCCATTGGTGGGGGATCTACGAATCGTCACATTTTTCTGTCTAGAAAAGAAGTATAGAAATTCTATCCCTCTCTCTCTCCCTCCACGAAGATGTGGATTGATATGGGAGAGGAGGGAACAATGTTTTGAATGCCTTGCCAGCCAGGGTACCGGTTTTTCTATTGGTACGATACGTATAAGTATCGGTCAAATAAGGGTACCATTTCGGATTGATCGCTATTAGTATTATTTTCCTACTTAAAAAATAATTTATAGTATAATATAAACTTTTTTAAAATAAAAAATCCAGTATTTGTCCGGTACCGGCCGGTATTGTCCGGTACTTGAATAAAAAAATAAATTTAAAAGTAGTCCGGTACCGACCGATATTTGAGCCGAAACGAAATTAGAGATGTAGGATAACGGATTTGGTAAAAACAATACGTACCGACCGATACGGAACGGTATTAATAACATTGGGACTGAAGGAGACCTTAAGACCATGCAGTAAGCAAAAAGTGCTGCAAGTTGCACTGCTTAATGCTCTTTGCAAATCAAAAATTTTTTAAAACAAATTCACCTTAGATTTCTTTGAGATTTTTTTTACTTTCAACATTTTTCTCTTTATCTCTCTCCACTTATTACTCTTAATATTTTTCCAATTTTTTTTAAAATTCTAATCCAAACAAAGCATTTCATCTGAACCATGCAGTTCGGGTTTAAATTTAAAAAGTAAAAATTTGGGAAAAAGTTAATGCTTTGTTTGGATTGAAATTTTAAAAAAATTTAAAAAAATAGTAGGGGTAATAAGTGGAGAGAGATAGAGAGAGAAATATTGAAAGTATGAAGAATTTAAGAAAAAAAATTTGTATTTTTTTTTTTGTGAGTTTCAAAGAGAACAAAAGTAAATTCTTCTTTGAAAAAATTACTTTAAAATTCGAACAATTCAAAGTACTTTTAAATGGTAAGATTGAAGACAGTTAGGTGCGGGAGGGGAGGAGAGAGAAATGTAGGACGATGGTCCCGGTCGGTACGATGTTGCGTCCAAAGTAACCTTATCTGAGTAGTTCAAGTATATTTTAATTATGTTGTAATCAGACAAGCTGGAGAGAGAAATGTAGGATGATGGTCTAGGTCGGTACGACGTTGCGTCCAAAGTAACCTTATCTGAGTAGTCAAATATATTTTAATTATGTTGTAATCAGACTAGCTTTTGCAATCAATTCCATCTTGATAAAAGCAACCTTATCTAAGTAGTCAAGTACTCCCTCCGTTCTAAATTGACGGTCCACTATAAAAAGTCGTGTCGTTTTCAAAATAAAAAAATCAACTATTTCAGTGTATAATTTTTTAAAATTTTTCGCACCAAATTAAAGTACTAATCGAGATCTTTAATACGGTGCGAAAAAATTTAAAAAATAATGCACCGAAAGAGTTGATTTTTTTATTTGAAAAATGGTAAGAGAGAGAAAGTGGGACTCTCAATAAGGAACAGAGGGAGTAATTTTTATGTAGTAATCAGACTAAGCTTTTGCAATCAATTCCATCTTGAAAAATTTGCCCATCCTATCTTTCCCCTTCTCTTTCAACCCTAGTCACCATAACTCCTCTTCTTTCTTCTCTTTTTCTCAATGGGTTCTATATCCGTGTGCGGCAGCGGGAGGAAAAGACTATTGTACTATTCTTGATGCGGTATGTATAGAGGAAGAATACCATTTAAAGAATCAAGTGACATAATCATAAATAAGTGGCGGCACAACGGTGGAATTAGGAGTCGGGCCTATCTAGGTTCAAACCGAAACGGCCCAACGGTCAAGACACATGCCGTGTGTTTTTAGCCGTTTTCTGCTGTTTAGGGCTCCAAAAAGTCAAATTTGTCGTTTTAGGAAATAATCTTTTTGCTTATAACTTTTGATAGGAAAGTCCAATAAATTTCGTTATTATTGGAGAAGTCTTATTTTTTCTTATATTTTCAGAATATGTATTAATCTCAGAACTTTCCGAAATTGGTATTTTTTCTTTTTCCTAGTAGGGTTAGAATTTGCTTTGTATTTAATGAGTTGTAAGCCTTAGGGCTGGATAGTTTTTGATTATTATTGATTGACAAAGTGTCTAGAGAGAGTTTTTCTATATCTATCTCGTTTGTGATTGTCCTTGTTGCACGTTTGTTCTTCGATTCATAGTTACGCCCTGCATCAATTGGTATTAGAGCTAAGTTCCAAACCTGACTATGGCTGCAAGACACGCTGCTGAAGGTCGAGGGGGACGGGGTGATTGTATAGCTTTTGTGGACAACGTTTATAAACGGGACGGCGTCGCGCGAGAAGCATGAACAGAGGTGCAGATCCAATAAGTTGCTGATCAGGTCACTACCCTAGCCGATTAGGTCGCTGCCCTTGTTGTTGCAAACCAGCCTCGCCGTCACTTGATCAACTGAAATCTTCTGTATGAGGAAGAGGCTGCAAGTGATGAAGAGGCCGAAAACCCTTTTGCGGTCGGAGCGCCCGGTGGCGGCGGCTTCTATCAACGGAGGGAAAGCGGTCGTGGTTCATGGCGGACCACGATTCTCGGCAATGGGAATCGAGGTTGAAGGTTGATCTTCCTGAGTTTCAAAAGGTTTTGGCACCAGAGGAGTTCCTTGATTGGGTCGCAACTATCAAAGAGATCTTGGACTTCAACCGGGTCCCGAAGGACAGACGGGTCGCGTTGGTTGCTACCAGGTTTTGAGGTAGGGCTGCGACTTGGTGGCAGTAGTTGAAGCTGTCCAAGTCGAGGCAGGGTAAAGAGAAGATTAGTTCGTAGGAAAAACTGAAGAAACAGATGCGGGTGGCTTTTCTTCCCCACAACTATTCTCATTTGATGTATCAATGATTGCAGAATCTTCGTCAAGGTTCCCATTCAGAGGATGATTATCCTAAGGAGTTTCATCAGTTGGTGGTCCGAAATGATATCGCTAAAACGGAGGAGCAATTGGTTTCGAGGTACGTTGGAGGTTTGCGTGAGCAATTCCAGTTTACGTTGAATATGTTCGATTTGTATTCTGTATTGGAGGCCCATCAGAGGGCCTTGTAGTTGGAGAAGCAAGCAAATCGCAGGTCTACTGCACTCTCCTGGGGTGTCGCTGCTCAGACAACGCCCAGCCCAGCGCCAGTTTTGCCAGCCTCGGTTCGGTCGGATTCGGTTCGGCCTACAGGTAATTTAGTACATGTTGTTCCACAGGCCAATAGAGCGGGTGCTTTGAGGTCTAAGTGCTTCAAGTGTGTAAAGCTCGGTCATCGTGCTGTTGAGTGGTGGAAGAGGGATAGACCGGGTAAGGCTTTGTTTGTGGATGCATATGGGATTGTTAGCGAACATTATGAGCAGTATGAGCGGGAAGCGATGTATGACGAATCCCAACCATCGTCACACTTGCCGAATGGAGATATGGAAGAAGTTGTTAGGGATGTTGGGCCATTATTGGTGGTTCGAAGGTCCTGCTATGCTCCTTGAAAGGTTGAGGGCGATTCTTGGCTACGTGGTAATGTCTTTCAGTCCATCTACGCAATAGATGGAAAGATGTGTCATTTTGTGGTAGACTCGAGTAGCTGTGAGAATGTCGTGTCCAAAGAGGCGGTGCAGAAACTCGGGTTAAAGACAGAGCCGCACCCTAACCCGTACAAGCTGGCGTGGCGGAAGAAGGGTAACGAAGTTAAGGTAACCAAGCGTCGTTTGGTTTCATTTTCTGTTGGTTCTAAGTATAAGGATCAGATTTGTTATGATGTTGTGGGAATAGATGTGTGTCATCTCTTGTTGGGAAGACCGTGGCAGTTTGATCGTAAGGTGATGCATAATGGGGGTTTTAACACGTATACCCTTAAATCCGGGGGTACGACGATTAAGTTGCTACCTTCTAAGGAGGTTATATCCAAACCATAAAGTGGAGAGGCTATTAACCTTCTGACAAAGGTGCAGTTCGATGAAGAGATCTCAGCCACAAAAGTTGTGTTTATTGTCGTGGCAAAGGAGAGTTCACCAGCGGTTTTTAGGCAGAAAGTGCAAGTTAAGATCCAGCCCCTTCTTACTGAGTTTGCGGATATGTTCCCGACTGAGTTACCTAATGGGTTGCCTCCATTACGAGATATTCAACACCAGATTGATTAGTGCCGAGTTCTAGTTTGCCCAATCGATCCCATTATCGGATGAGTCCGAAGGAGCACGAGGAGTTGCGAAAATAAGTGGAGGAGTTGCGGTCCAAGAGTTTTATCCGGGAGAGTCTTAGCCTTTATTCAATTCTAGCATTATTGGTTCCCAAGAAAGATGGATCGTGGAGGATGTGTGTGGACAGCACGGCAATTAACAAGATCACAGTGAAGTATCGTTTTTCGCTGCCAAGGTTGGATGATTTATTGGATCAGTCGGGAGGTGCTCAGGTTTTTACCAAGTTGGATTTGCTAGATTTGAAAAGTGTTACCATCAACTTCGTATCAAACCGGGGAATGAATGGAAGACAGGATTTAAGACTAGAGAGGCAAATGGCTAGTTATGCCATTTGGTTTGTCCAATGCATCGAGCACTTTCATGCGAGTGATGAACCAAACGCTACGGCTTTTCATCGGTAAATTTGTTGTCGTTTATTTTGATGATATTTTGATTTACAGTGCCACTCCTATGTTACACTTGCAACATTTATGTGAGGTTCTTACTGTTTTGTGTATTGAAAATTTGTATGTGGCTGTTAAAAAATGTGTGTTTATGATGGATTCTGTGCTTTTTCTTGGTTATGATGTGTCCAAGAATGGGATATCAGTGGATGAGTCTAAGGTTGGGGCAAATCGAGACTGGCCACAACCTCGGACTTTGTTCGATATTCGCAGTTTTCATGGGTTGGCTTCTTTTTACCGTCGTTTTATTCCACACTTTAGCACTATCATGGCTCCTATCATGGATTGTGTGAAGGGTGGAAAATTCTCATGGAATGAAGCAGCCACCAGGGCATTTCAGTTAATCAAGCAGAAGTTAACTTTTGCCCCCGTTCTAGTGTTACCGGATTTTTTACAGCCTTTTGAGTTGCATTGTGATGCGTCCAAGATTGGAATTGCAGTTGTCCTTAGCCAAAGTTCCAAGCCTGTGGCTTATTTTAGCGAAAAGTTGAATGGAGGAAAGCTGAACTATAGCGCTTATGATTTGGAATTCTATACCTTGGTTCAGTCATTGAAGCATTAGTATCATTATCTCATACACAGCGATTTCGTTTTATATTTTGATCAAGAAGAGTTGAAGCATCTCAACTAGCAGGATAAGCTTTCCAGTCGGCATGCTAAATGAGCTGCTTATGTGCAGCAATTCTCTTTTTCTATCAAGCACAAGTATGGTGCTTGGAATAAGGTTGCCGATGCCCTCGGTCGCCGCAACAACCTACTCACAGTTATGCATAGCAAGGTAATCGGATTTGATGCTTTTTGTGAGTTGTTGTTGGCTGACCTATATTTCTTTCCTATGTTTGGAAGATTGCGGTGGTGATCAGTCTGACTTTCATGAGCATGGAGGTTTACTGTTTAAAGGGAACGTGTTATGTGTTTCGGAGGGTAGCCTTCGTCTAAAAATTATTAAGGAGTTACACGATGAGGGGCATGTGGGGAGTGATAAGACTTTCACGTTGGTGTTCGCTTCTTATTTCTGGCCAACTTTACGAAAGGATGTTTACAAATTTGTGGGGAGCTGCCACACTTGCCTAGTCTTTAAAGGTACAACTACTAATGCGGGTTTATATATGCCATTGCCCCTCCATCACAGCCTTGGGCAGATGCCAGCATGGATTTCGTCTTGGGGTTGCCGAGGTCACAGCAAGGCAATGATTTTGTCTTTATGGTGGTGGATCGATTTTCCAAGATGGCTTACTTCATAGCTTGTAAAAAAATGACTGAAGCGATCAAGGTGGCCCAATTATATTTTTCGGAGGTTTATCGCTTGCATGGATTGCCCCTGTCCATTGCTTCTGATTGCGACATGCGGTTTCTGAGCCATTTTTGGCGTTGCTTGTGGAGGATGACAAACACCAATCTGACTTTTAGCACGGCTTATCACCCTCAAATAGATGGCCAGACTGGGGTGGTAAATCGTTCTTTGGGCAATTTACTCCGTAGCTTGTATGCGAACCATCATTGCACAAAAAATTATTTCTATAAGTCCATTATTTTTAATCTTGAAAATTGCAAATAAGTTTTTATTTTTTAAAAATCCTTAGCGAAAGAATTATGAAATTTTGTGGGTCTTGTGGGATGTATATTATAAAAGAAGTTGAGTTATGTATTACACGCTACAGTAATATTTAGTCAAGACCCCTATAGCCCATAATCTGAAAAAACCAAAGACAATTATTTCGTACAATATACGCTAGAGGTTTAAGAGATTAAAGAGATTAGTGGTGATGAATAGTTTGAGCTTGGACCTTGACCTAGATGAATATAAATAAATATTGTAAACAACCCATATTTTCGGTATTTGAAATTGCTATTATTTTTATGTTTTTATCAAAAGAAAAAACGAACCTCCCATTCACCATAAGCATGGGATGATAGCGGAGGATGGGGCATTGATTAAGGAAGCAAATAGTGTAATCTTTATTGGTTGCCTCGTTGGAGTTCAATAGTTGAGGTGGAATCTGCAAGTTCTACCGCCATGATCTTGATTTGAGGTACCGGGTGGTGTATCATACATTCGTATCTCTCTTTGTAAAGAATGTTCTTTTGATTCTCTCATAATTATTTGATCTCTAAACTTTATTAATTAAGTTATTGTCACATTTTGTATTGTGACATAGGCTGAAAGCCATGGAACGGATTGTTATATGAGCAAAGTCCACTGTGTCACAAAGTTAATTAGTATGATTGATTACCATACAAGGAATCTAGGGTATTTTTGTATGCGGCCCAAGTGAAGCATACATATTTTGACCTGGGTGCTGGTTCGCATGCTACCTAGTTGCAGGGACGGATCCAGGAATATAGTCTAGTGGCGGCACCTGTTAATCATAATGGCGAAAGTTTATTTTTTTAATTTAGTCAATCACAGTAAGATTGTACAAAATTAAGACATGCATTATTAACTACAAAAGTTTATAACTTGTAATTAAAGTTAAATTAGGTAAAAATGAACACAAAATCTCAAACAAAAATTTTAAAATATGTTTTTAATGAATAACGACAAGTTTTAGAATGATCGAACTGGTTTTGTTAATGACTTTATTTTAAAATATTTCTCTTAGAAGGTTAAAAATAAAGAGAATAAAGAAAGAATAGCTCTAAATAAACAAATAGCTCATAAACCAACGAATATAAATGCACCATATGATCAAACTTATACATAAAATTAATTGTATGTGTATTTTGGAGATATATCCAAGTGTGTATGTTTATATATTAACACATTTTTATAATTATGTTAATTTATACAAAATATATTTTAATTTCGAGTTGGGGCATGTGTTTGAGTGGGAGCACGTGCCCCTACATGACCCTCCTTGAATTCGTCCTTGCATAGATGGGCTGGGTACGACGCTACAAATGACATATTGCATACACTACCAGGTCTTATTTATTTTTCAAGTGCAGAGTGAGTAATAGTAGCTAAATGTGAGTATTCTAAAGATTTAGGTCATGTTTCCGAACGTTAAATAAGTACTTATTTTTAAGAAGAAAATTTCAAATTCAAAAATGATTGGCTTATTGAAATATAAAAATATGCAATATAGATTTTGTTTGAAAAATATCAATGAGATCTTTAATACGGTGCAAAAAAAATTAAAAAATTATTTTTTATTTATATTATTTTTGAGTTTGAAAATGTGAAATAAGTACTTATAGTAGTATTTTTTAAAATAGTGTTCTGAAACGGGCTGTTAGTTTGTTGAGTTTATTTGGAGAAATCATTTGCTCTGTATATTCTGAGGATATAGGGTCCACCGTGTATTTTTGGAGATTCGATGTAATTTTTTAGAATATAAAAGAAAAGTGTGTTTGAGACGTTGAGAAATATAGGTAGTCACATCCAGCTTTTAACTGGAATAGCTTTTTTTTTTTTACTTTTGATAGAGAATAGCTTGCAAGTTTACGCTATTTGTTTTGCATTTTTTTGGGTATGAATTGTTACACATTTTTTATGATTATTTTCACACTTTCGTAGCGTAATTAACAATTTCTGCCCAATTTATATGCACCTCGGCACAAGAGGTTGGCTGCCTTTGTGGACCAGTGGTGAGGCCTTACGCCTCATGCACCTAGGTAATGTTCGATTCCCAGTAAGCATAGATAATATAGATTAGATTAGATTTAACGAATGACAATATATATATATATATATATATATATATATATCGACTAATTCAGAAATTAAGACCAATGATTAGCCATATTTTTTTGTAATTACTACAAATGAGCTTCAAATGGTGTAGTTTAAAAATTGGACTTATTTGAAGATGCTGATTTTTGTGGCTATGGATTGGTGATTACGCGTGCATTTATTGGTCCAATAATTTAAAATTATATCCCATGTGGGGAACACATTTTCCTTTTGCATTTAGTCATCCGTGGGAAACACGCTGGGCCAACCATTTTTGTTTTGGAGTTACTATAATTCATATGTATGAATTGTCAAACTTTTGTTTTCTTCCAATTTAATGAAACCTTTTTTCCTTTTCTGGATTCAATGATTCATCCGTGGTGTAATGTATGTTGTTTGCCCATATTGTCTTAGGCTATGTTCTTATCAACTTAACTTAAATTTAGAAAGTTTGTTATTATTTAAATTTTTTCGCATTTGCTAGTTTTATGCCAAACTTTTTTAGATGATTGATTTGTCTTGACAAGATGAATCAGAAAAGTAATTTTTTTTTTTACTTTTATCCAAGTATTTTGAGAAATCACTTTTTGGCCTAAAAGTAGTTATTTCTCAAAATGCTTGGATAAAAGTAAAAAAAATTTTACTTTTCCGATTCCTCTCGTCGAGACGAATCAATAACCCACAAAAGTTCAGCGCAAAACTAATAAATGTGAAAAAAATTTAAATAAGGACAAAACTTCCAAATTTAAGTTAAGTTTATAAGAACACAGCCTTAGTAGATGAAATTGCAGGAGGGAGTTAATGCTGAATTAAAAATTTGGGGAGAAATATTGGAGTCCGAAGGATTTAGGATTAGTGGGGTAACACTAAGTCTATGTACCGTAAGTCTAACAACAGTAGAAGTGCCGAGACAAAAGAAGTGAGGATTCAGGATTGGGGGATATCTAAAAGTGAGTATTTTAGGTATTTAGGTTCAATTTTTAGTTGGGATAGAGAATTACGGACGGCGTAACTCATAGAATCTTAGTTGGGTAGATCAAGTGGAGAGCCACTTCTGGTGTATTGTGTGATCGAAGGATACCTAACAAATTGAAAGGAAAAATTTACAGAACTGTTATCCGACCAGCGATACTATATGAGACGAGGTGTTGGCCTATTGAGAAATAACAAAGTGAGTAAGATGAGTGTAGCTGAAATGAGGATCTTGAGGTGAATGTATAGTAAAACTTGAAGTGAGAGAAATACAAACAAAACTATTTGTCAGACGGTAAGGGATAAGTTGAGAGAAAATATATTAAAGTAGTTTTTGACATATTTACCGTAGACTTACAGATGCAGTAATCAAGAAGGTAGTGACAAAGTAGATAGTCGGGCTAAAGAAAAAGGAAGACCTAAACTTACTTTGTATACCATGATATGGAAGGACTTGGGCATACTAAATCTAAGTGACAAAGTAGCTCTAGAGAGAACTGAATAAAAATAAATAAAATAAAATTCATGTAACCAGCCCCAATTGATAGGACACAAGCGTCATTTGATTCAATAATAAAACTTTTTTTGTTTGGTATGGTTTGGTTTGTCATGTTTGGCTTTAATCAATACTCACAGTTAATTTCTTTGGAAACCAAAATAGGAGCAACACGTTAGGATGCAAGGAACCGTCTCAATCAATGACTGTGGAGATGCTTTTCAGCCATCAAATTCAAGATTTTTGAGTGGTCTCACTGTGCAAGTGATTATGCAACGCTCCTGTAGTATCGTCACGCGGTGTTCCGTGAAACTTTCCCATCCGAGACATTGGTGCAGTGGTCACCAAAGGGTGGAAGTCACACAAATATATGGCAGACCCTCTGGTGCTCTAGAAACATGTACTCCCTCTGTCTCATTCAGTTTTTTTTTTGGGACGTTTGTGTCAATTTTTAATCGCTTATATCTTTCTATATAAATTTAAAAAATATGCAATATAGATCTTGTTTGATAGTTTTCGATTAGGTCTATTATTAAAATATCAAATATATAATATCGTAATCATATCCTGATAGGATAT
>BPLS01000186.1:880646-914787 GCA_019656275.1 Rhododendron kiyosumense
AGAGAGTTTAAGTTCCTGGTGGTATATATAAATAATGACGGCATTGGCGGGTGATGCAGGGATAGGGATCAGAATGATCGCTCGAAGCGAGTAAGGAAAGTAAATCTCAAACACCAAAAATCTAGAGGAACTCTCCCAAAGAGTATTTACTAATTCAATATAGGAGTTTGCTGGATATTATGGTAGAGAATAACTTTTTTACGGTTGTTCCATAAAGAGTTATTTAAAGCATCCAATTTCCGCCGTCTAAAAGTATTTTGAACGGTTTAAATGTTAATGAAACTTTTTCAGGGAAAAGTTTAAATTATCCTCTCGCAAAAGTTTCAATGAATTCTTGACCGTCCAGAACATTTTTGGACGGTTGCAATTGATTGCTACTACAAAACACTTGTTTACGGCTGCTCCATAAATAAATAGAGAAAATCTTGTTTACGGAGGTACTGTTACCAACACTCAATCATGACCGTCCAAAAGTATTTTAGATGGTCGGGATGTTAATGAAACTTTTTCAGATGACAGTTAAACTTTTTCCCAAAAAAGTTTTATTAAAATTCAGACCGTTCAAAACACTTTTATTAGACGGCTTTGATTGATTGGTGCTGTTTACAACACTTCCATAAATAAGACAATCTCAAATAAGTATATCTCATTATGGTAAGCCTTTGAAATCAATAAACTGAATCAATATTTCTGATCGAGCATTTTGCATTCCTTATGCACCAATATTTCTGAACTTTATGTACGTAATTTTTGTTTGGTCGATAGCTCATTAAAATGTTTCTCACTTTTTAAATTTTATTACATATTAAAAGTATCTTTACTGCATAGCGCATACATCAATTATAAACATCCACTCAGTCATAGGATTTAAGACTCCTTAAATAACAGAAGAACCTTAATTAGATGAAATTGGAAACGGAAAAAACAGGCAACTGAATCTCCATAAATCACAAAAAAAAAAAAAAGGAAATTTGCCATAGATGGAAAGTATGAGTTATATTCCTATCGATTTACCTAAAAAAAAAAGAGTTATATTCCTATCTAATTCTCACTTCCGAGTAAAAATCTAAATCTATAGTGCCGATCCTGCAAACAAGTGGGGCCAGAAAACCAATATTCTAAATAAGAAATATACTCAAATCGAAATGGCAAGATCCGTTCTTCGAGAAAAATATTGATCGAATTTTATGCACCAATGGATATTAACTACTTGGATCTTTCATTGTTGGCATAATGTCAAAGAGAGCACGACATGTGGGATGAACCGAGGGATCTGTAGGTCAGCTTCAAACCATCTATTTCAGTGATGGACGGCTCGAATTTTAATTCAAATTATAGAAGGCTCAGATTAATAGGCCCTTGAATTAAATCCGAGTCATTAGTGTCAAAATAGATGGCCAAATTGATCACCTTACAAATCCTACTGTGTGGGCTGTAGGATTTCCCATTCCCGCATGGGATGAGTCTTATTTGAATAGAGAACGTCAATAATTTAATTTTCAATATCTATATAATAAAACAACTGAGTACTTGAATCATATGTATATAAATCTAACAGTTTAAACCTATCACTCATAAATCCTACGGCTGATAAGAGTTCTAGGCTTATTTTCAATCTTCCTTTCCTATTTCAACTCTCTTTTGTTATGGAAAGATAGAAAACAATAAAATTTCATTGCCAAAAAAAAAGAGCCGAATTTTGAAATAAGAAAGGGAAGTTTTTAAAACCTTAGCACTCTCCCGTAGCAAGGCGAAATCTTCTCTAACTTTTTCTATCCCAACTCTCTTGTTATGAGAAGATGGAAAGTAAAATTAGTGTAAGGCAGATCGTAAACTAAACAAAAGGGTAATTATATTTTTGTTTATCGGTTGATCATTTTCAATTTTTTTTGGTGTGTGTGTTTTCTTTTTTTGTTGTGTAATTTTTTTTTATCTATCAGTAGTTTTTTTTTTTTGGTTCAATAGAAAATGAAAAACCTACTAAACTCTCTTGAAAGACACTCCTTTCATGCCCGCCTCCAGAGATGGGATTAAGTTGTCAGGCAGGATGCTATGCGACACCATTCTATCTTCTTGATCAACTCCCATGTTTGCAAGCCTATCCGCGACTTTTTTGGTCTATCAGTGGTTGCCTCTATTAAAAAGTGAGAATTGATTTGAAATCCCATTTTGATTATGCATTTTCTTCATGCTATTGCTATCAGATAGTTTTGGATTGATTGGTTGTTAATTATTTAATTCTATCCTTTGTTTCCTAAATTTGTTACGTGAACTTTTTCTGAAGCTCATATAAATTTTTTAAGAGAAGTTGAGTTTGTTTGTTTGTTGGTATGGAGCAAAATGCGTTTCATTCGTACATAAAGGTGCAGACAATTGAAATGTACTCAAGTGTTCCATTGTGATGGGCTGCAATATTTGTGCTTCAAGTGAGAATGCTCTGGTGTGCTGAAACCTCACCACTATGTTTTATTTTGCTTTCTCTTTTGTTTTTTTGGTTTGGTTAGTTGTTGGGTGAGTGATATGTTACCTAGGGCTGGGTGTGATATGAGCACCGGTGATCAACCACTCCCAATGGCAAAAAATAAAGTTTGAGTATTGCTACATCTAATTGTACATTCCTACTGGCTCTTGCTTAGGTACTAGATATCAATTTGGTCTCTTTATTTTTTCTGCATATTTTTATGGTTTGGCTGTGTCTCTATAGCTTTGTATGCGGTGGAAATCTGTAAATGTTGTATGACCTGATTTGTATTCTTGTAATAATAAGTAGATGTTGTATGGCTTTTTTAAATGAATAAGCTTCTTCTGTTCAGGCGTTCACAAAATAATTATTGGTAGTATTTGACCCTCTTTAAAAGGCACTTTTGGAACATACTAACAAGCATTTTTCTTACTACTAATAAAAAAATAGAAAACAGATCAAATTAGGCAGCTTTAAGGTTTAAGTTCATTGGTGATTGTATTTTTCATAAAATCACTTGTTAAAAATTAGGTGAAAGTACATAAACACCCCCTCAACTATCACTGATTCTCGTAAACACCCCCTCACATTAAAAAGCGCCCATGGAGACCCCCTCACTTATTCCCGTTACCCAAGTAACACCCTTCCGTCTCTGAACTGTTTGCTGGGAGGTCACATGTCAGCAAATTGGACATTTTTTGGACAAAAATACCCTTTGTACCAAATCAATCCTCCCTCTCTCTCCCTCTCTCCCTACACAAACCCAATTCAATCCTCCCTCTTTCTCCCTCTCTCCTTACACAAACCCAGAAAACAAAATCAATCCAGCCGACAAACCTCAAATTCAATCAACAAATCAAACCACAAATCGAATACAAAACCAGTCCATAAATCTCAACCCACAAATACAAAATCAAACTTAAGAACTAAATCAAATCTTAAAATTAAACCCACAAATCAAATTCAATCAACAAATTGAAGTTGAAAACCACAAATTCAATCCTGCCGACACACACATATACATACGCCTATATATATACATATAGACATACCATTAAAAATTCCAAGAATCCACCGAGAAACTCGTCGAGAAGTCGACGACAGGAGAAGCATTGTAGCGTTGGTGTCTCAGCTTCGGGATATCGAAGGAGATGGCCGGAGTTGAAGCTATCCTTCCGTTGGTGCGCTGCCAGTGGCGGCGGTGGTCGCCGATCACTCTCCTCCTCTCTCTCTCCAAACCAGAACTAGGGACGAAGTCCGGCAGGCGTCTCCGGACGCGGACAGAGAAGGTGAGGGAGCCCACGTTGGGCCCGAGGACTCGATGACTCTGCGTTCAAGCGTCTCCTATTCTCTGCCCGATCACCCTCCTCCTCCTCCTCCTCCTCCTCTCTCTCTCTCTCTCTCTCTCTCGCCACCGGAGCGGTGGTGGGTAAATAATTTCAGGATTTTTTTTAAAAAATTTCCTTTAAGGGCATAATAGAAAGGGTATCTTGGTCATTTCATCCATTCCGTTAACGGAGTTAGCATTTTTTTCGTTTTCAGTAGTTGAGGGGGTCTCCATGGGCGCTTTTAAATGTGAGGGGATGTTTACGAGAATCAGTGATAGTTGAGGGGGTGTTTATGTACTTTCACCTAAAAATTAATTAGAAAGATCCTATTTGAAACTATCTTTTTTAAAAAAAAAAAAAAAAGAACGGCTTTTCAGATAAGTCAAGTTTATTGGTGGGGTCTTTAAAAATAGTGGAGCTTAGTTCATTGTAGTTTTGTTGAGAACATGTTGCATCATGCCTTGAGGCACAGAAACAGTCGTTACATATATGGTTAACATTTTAATCGAGTATCATAGGTAAGTATTCAGGTATGGGTAATAAGCTAGATATATTTTGCCTTAACCTTATTTGGAAAAGATTCCTTGGAAAAATAGTTTTGTTTGCGGGAGTGATCAATAGTAAAGAACCATAATTCATTTTAGTCATATCCAAAATGTGTTGCGTCATGCCTTCAGGCATGGGCACGGGCAATTTCTAGTTGTATATAAGATACATCAACAGAGTGTTTAGTAGGTTATTTTGCAGATGATTCGGTTTTGCTACCCTTTGTTCACTTGGCGGAGGATAATACACACATAATTTCAAACAAATTAGGATATCAATGCATATTTTACGAATATTTAATATATTTTCACAAATATCAATACACCTTTTAGTTAATATCCCATACTCTTTGAGCGAATGTTAGAATAATACTTTTAACAAAATGAGTTTTCAATTTTGAGAGTTAGAGAGCAGTAGTGAAAAAGAGGCCGAGGGCGGAGGTACTTTTTCCCTTCTTGATTTTGGTTCTCAGTTTACCGCATATATTGAAAGACCAAATTACCCTCCTCTTAATTGGGTAATAACCAAATCCTCCCCACTTATTTTGGATTAATGATGGTTCATATCATTTTTTTTTTTTTTTGTGTTTAGTTGGATTTGAGTTAATTTTTATTTTAAGTTTATTGTTTTCTTTTTTGCCTTTTTGGTTGGTAATATTCCCTTCTATAAAATTTAGGAATATCCCAATAAAATCTATGATCCTAATAATATTAGGGTGACTCGCTCTATAATATATAGGATGCCAACTCACCCACTTTCCAAATTGTTCTCGTCTCGTGGTAACTCGTGCTTCATTTTTGTGCCGTGACGTTGTTAATGTGGGGACGATATCAAGAAACTTTAAGAAAAATTGACACATACAAACAAGGGCGGAGCTATGTGGGGGCCCCGGCCTCCCAGGCCCCAGCTCCCTGAGCGTTCGAGTTTTAAAATTTTTATTTTGTATATACCTGATTTTGAATATTATTGATAATTATTCGTGTATAGCTACTTATAATCCCAATAATTTTGGTTCAAGTTGACAAAAAATTGGTTATTTTACATTCTCAATTTTCAATTCTTTCAAAAATAAAAAAATAAGCACGTGATAATTGATGTAGTCTAAAGAATCATTTTAATATACAAATGTAATGAAATGAAAAACAAAAACTTTATGACATAATAAGTATATATTTCGATAAAAAATATATGTCTACTGAGCCGGCCCCCGAAGTTAAAATCCTGACTCTGCCACTGCATACAAAAAAAAAACCCTAATAAAATACCCTAATTTTTCTATAGACCTAAGTTGCAGATAAATATACTTCCTAAATTTTAGCGGTAAGTGGGCTATAGGTGAAGTGAACTCACAACATCTATAAGGAATGAATTCCTTCAACTCATAATTTACATACCATTACATCTAGAACAATCCTGGCATGAAATAACCAGCGATTATATTTTTCGTGCATCACGGTCACCATGCCTAGTAATAATCTGTATGGCATGTAGAAGTAAATAAGTTGTATTCATCCATACCCATATATCATATATGTGGGGGTCAGGGTCGGGGTCAGGGTCGGGGTCAGGTGTGATGGGTAATCATCCTTGGGGTGCAAAGTGGAATTTAGGCTGACAATGGCTACGCCAAATGAGTTCTCCAATGTACACCGAGTTGTGTAGGATTGTGAATTTAAGGACCAAAAATCATATGAATTGATCAAGCTCTTAATGATATTCGATTAAGTTAATTTTTTTCGAATATTCTTAAAATTATTTAAATAAATTAAACATTCAAATTATTTGTGTGAAATCTACCCGACAATCTAATGTGTACCATTTTGGTGTACCCATAAATTTTCTAGTTTAGGACATATTCCATTTGTTTGATACTGAGAGTTTCATACTCTCTCTTTTGCCATTTTTAAAATAAAAAATCAACTACTTCTCGTGTATAATTTTTTGGATTTTTTTTTACAGTATTAAAAATTGATTGATACTTTAATTTAGTACGAAAAAATTTTAAAAATTATATACAAAAGTAATTGATTTTTTAATTTAAAATACCATACAGACTCTCAATATATACGGACTCTCAATATAAAAGGGAGGAGAGGGGTATGATGAATACGCGGCGGGGTCAGTTGGAGTATTCACATGATTCATGAATCTTACAGCCTTTCCAGTTTTGCATGCACACGAACGCGTCGCCCTTCCTTTAGGGCACTTGTCCTTTTCCTTCTTTTGCTCCCCTTTACTTATTACTTTATCCATGTCTTTCCTTCATTTTACAATTACGTCCCCCATCTTTCTTTTTTACGGCTATTATCATTATTAGTAGATAATAATAATAAATGATTGACTTGCTTACAACATAACATGTTAGGGTATCCACAATGCTATAATCAAAAATTAATAATCAAAAGTTGCCACATCAGCTTTTGATTATTCATTTAAGATATTGCTAAGATTAACAATGTAGATGTTTACAATGGCATAATCAAAATTGGATAACCAAAACTTATTATAACATCATTTTTTTAAATTACAAAAAATTAAAACTGTGAAAAGTAGAAAATAGTTTTTCAAAAAATAGTTTTGAAACTAATAATAACTATTTACTAGAAATTGAAAATAGTTTTTGAAAAAAAATTATTTTAAAAAAAATTGTTTTCTAAAAAAAATTAAGTAAAATAATTTTTTTGGAAAATATTTTTTGAAAGAAAGAGGAAAAAGGAAGAGAGATAGAATAGGCGTTTTTTGATTGAGAATATGTGAGTCTATTAAATTTGGTTATTGTCAAAAGGTTGCTAGTTTTGATTATCCAAAGTCCAAAATTTGATTATTTCTAAGGAGGTTGTTAAGTTTGATTATAGCATTGTGAACCATATTTTGCATCAGCATTGTTAACTTTAAAAACCTTTTACATTTGATTATAGCATTGTGGATACTCTTAATTCCTAAATTATTGTTGGGGTAGTTTTCCGCTATTATTCACTTTTCGGTACTAATTGTCATTTAGTTTTTCATTAAGAATTTGAGGAGCAATCATTCATTCATCCTAATGAGAAAAATCGAGAAAAAAAAAAACCAAGAAAAATCTGGAAAAAAAAATCCAAAGTTGATAATACTGTTTGCCGATAAAAAAAAGAAGTTGAAAAACATTAAGAAAGAACAACAAACAACGATTGTCTTAAATATTTTCGTCTTTAGTAAACTTTTTTTTTTCGGTCGTAGAATTTTACTACTTTTTAGACTACTCTCATCGAGATGAATAACCAATTTAAAAAATTGAACGTGAATCTACCAAAAGACCGAAAACAATTAGGAGTAAAACAATAATTTAGGATTTTCATTGTTAGTAACAACACAGTCGGGTGATCATGCCACTTTTGAATATTTATATTCCATTTAGTGGATAAACCTTGTCAATATTCTGTTCCCGCAATGAGGAAATATTTCTTGATTAATTCACTACTAGGTGCTTAATTGCTAGTTATTCTAAATTAACTTCGGGAAAAAATTTATTCAGTCCAATAACACATACTAGTACTAGTACAACGACGCAGTTAAACAATGCAATGTTCCATCCCCCGTATCACTTTTATTTGGGCAATAAATTCTATAAATATACTTCCTCCATTCCAAATTGTTAGTTTCTTTTTAAAATTTGTGCCATAACGTAAAAAGTGCTTATCTGAAATGATTTTTTCAGCGTAAAATAAAATTCTCAATTAATTCTTTCGACTAACCTAAAATACTCTAAAAATTATGTACAAAAATATTCTACTTTTTAGTGAAATATAACTCCAATTTACTAAAATTTGGAAAACTCAATTCGGTGGATATTATCCTTTTCCATTTTTAAAAAGGGGCCAACAAATTAAAAATTATTAATTGCTTCTAAAGCACCGTCACGTGATACTCTAAAAATTTCTATCATCACACATTGTTATGGAGTTCATAAAGTGTGAATCCTACGTAAATTTGTGGTGGTAGAAGAACCTGTAGCCCCACGTGACGGTACTCCATAAATACTGAATGATCATTCCCAACAAATTAAAAAAAAAAAGAGTATAAAAGAAAAGGATTGACAAGTTGCCCATCTCTAGCCATCCATTACTGTAATGTATGGTCAGGATTTGTTCAAATACTTCCTCATAAAAGTTAAACTTATCTTTGGAAGAGTTTTTTTAAAATCTAGACCGTCCAAATATATCTGGACGGTCAGAATTACACACACAACCAACACAACGGTTGTGTAAGTAGCATTTTGTTAAAACAAAACCCAAGGGCCGATAAATAAAAAACAACAATGCGTATTCACACAACGATTCAAACACAACAACTTACACAACCTCTCACATACATGTGGGGCCCACACATAGTTGTTGTGTGGAGCCCACATGTATGTGAGAAGTTATGTTTAGTGTTGTGTTTAAATTATTGTGTGAGTATCATTTTTGAATAAAAAAATAAACATAATAACCCCTCAACATTTAATGATCACAGATGCTCATATGATTGTCGCCCATATATCCCTTTTCTTCAACACAAAGAAAGACCCAAAACTTTGTCCTCTATATATCTCGCACCTCTTCTTCTTCTTCTTCTTCTTCTTCTTCTTCCATTCTTGAAACAAATTAACCGTTCGAAGCCCAAAAAACCATTCTAAAATAACCCACTCTCTCTTTTCCACTCCCCATGGACCTTAACCAAATCCCCCATGGCCTAACCCCGGAGGAATTCACATCTCTCGAGCCCCTCATTCGAACCTATCACACATTCGAGAGGAGTCCAAACACATGCACCTCCCTCATAACCCAACGCATCGACGCCCCGGCGCAAGTCGTCTGGCCGTTCGTCCGCCGCTTCGACAACCCCCAGAGGTACAAGCACTTCATCAAGAGTTGCACCATGACGTCCGGCGATGGAGGCGTCGGCAGCGTCAGGGAGGTCACCGTCGTGTCGGGGCTCCCGGCTTCAACGAGCACGGAGAGGCTGGAGATTCTGGACGACGAGAGGCACATCCTTAGCTTCAGGGTGGTTGGTGGCGAGCACAGGCTGAATAACTACAAGTCGGTTACTTCCGTCAACGAGTTTGACAAAGGAGGGAAGGTTTATACGGTTGTTTTGGAGTCTTATGTTGTGGATATACCGGAGGGGAATACCGGGGAGGATACTAAGATGTTTGTGGATACTGTTGTGAAGTTGAATTTGCAGAAGCTTGGGGTGGTGGCTATGGCATCTTTGCATGGACATGAATGAGGGTGTTGGAGGTTCAACCGGCGGTGCCGATCCAGCGGTCATATTTAGTAAGTGCAATTTTATTCACTCTCCCAATACGCAGACGAGTGCAATTTTGTGCCCTCTCCCAATATGTAAGACGATCGTTACTCACTTTCAATGGAGAGTCTATCCTGAGTCCTACTTCAATATTGATCGGATTTGTTCACTTCGTAGTTATTGATTTTTAGGCAATCCTACAAGAGATCAGCTTAATTCTAAGCAGTAACTATTTTATTAAATAATATTTGATTTTTTAGAGTTTTAGTTTAAAAATTTAGAATAAGAATTACGGAATTGATTTTCACATTTCATACTACATTTTATGATATCCGTGTGCACTCTCTTTTTTGTTTTTAGTGTTAAAAATTTATGTATATTTTTTTTTTCTAAAAACCAAAAAAGAAGTGTGGATATAAAAAAAGGGATGTGAAAATCAATTTCCATAGAATTAGTCATAAATTAAGCACTTACTATACGGTTATACCCAATCGAGTTGATTTTATTAACTAAAAAAATTAAGACCAATGAACTGAAAGGTACTGGTGCAGTTTTTAAATTTTCTGTTTTGGTGTTTGTTGTTGAGAAACTTTTATATATATCCCAGGTTTAGGTGAGGTGGTGGTGTTTTCCTCCGATCCGTTTTCAATTTTCTGGCCATATTCTGAGCGCACTTTGATGATTGGCTATGTTCACTTTGAAACAGAGGGGGACACCACCCCCTCTCCTATATCTGAGATATATAAAAGTTTCTCTTGTTTTATTGGTTCGGGGCAGTTGCAGAAGGAGCGTCGGTGTTGGCTATGCTGTATTGCAGGTTTTTCTGTTGCTTTGATTTATTTCAGTTTGGCTTGCTTTTCTTTGCAGTAGAATGCATTTTTTGGTTAAGTTATGAGGTTTGGAGGTGTTTAGAAATTTGGTTCGGGCCTATTTTACTTTAATTGGCCCTTTGTTATTTTAGTTGATGTCTTGTCTTCCTAATTTTTCGTTCTTTTGGTCTTGGATGAAGTTTGTTGTTGTGACATTGGTATATTTATTTAATATTAATTTAAATTTCTCAAAGATTAATAAATTTCTTTTGCCCAAAAAAAATATATAAATGAGTGGTACTAATCGTCAAAATGAGATTCAGTGTAGGCCGGCCTCACACAGGATGGATGAACAAAATTGCACTTGCGATAATTAGGGCATTTGTATTCGTATCATAGTCGATGTATTTAGCAATATATCGGCTTATATATTGCTAAATATCGACGTCCAAAATTCCGAATATATATGTATACATTCGGTGGTGATGGTGTAAATTAAATAACAATCATGTTGATGGTGGGCCGGTGGTGAGGGGTTTTTTTTTCTAAGCAAAAGGAATTTGTTAATCTTTATAAAGGATTACAAAAATTAAAAGGATCAAGGGCACACCGGTAAGAAGCCATCCGGGATCTTAGAGAAGGCAAGATGTCAACTGTACACCAAAAAAACCTACAAAGACCACACAGTCCAAAAAATCTGCCGAAAAAGCACAGAAGCAAAAGCAACGAAAGAGAACACCCCAAATTCGCCACAACTCAAAATTAAAAAACCATAGAAAGAGATAGCACCATCCACACAGTCATCTTCTGCCTCCGAGACAAGCTCCTCATGTTTTTATTTGAATGTTGGAACTGGTTTGTATAGTCTAGTTCTTTATTTTGTTGTCCTGGATTCGGTTATATATAGTTTTATGGATAGGGAAATGATATTGACACTTTAAAATTTGATGTAAGCACTCCAAAATTAGTGTAACTCCAAAGCCACTTCTCTTTATTTTTTAGAGTGTCTGCATCAATTTTTGGAGTTCCAATATCATTTCCCTTATGGATAACATTGAAAACTTTGCAAATTGTGTTTAATAAATATTGGTATTGGTGGTGGACCCTTGAGATACGATCAATTACTGGACGTACAGACAGCTTGTTTCTTTGTATGACTTTGGATTCTGCAGGTTGGATATTATTTGTATATTTTTTACTTTTAGGTTTTTTTTTTTTTTTTTGAGAAAGTTCGGTTGTGTATAGATTGGAGCAATGGCGGCTCCATAAATTTTTAGAAGGGTCGTCAAAAATCTTTACTACCTCTAAAAATTATGACAATGTAAATAAAATTTTATCTATTAATATGATCAATGCCACTCAAAAAGAAGAAAGTATATAAGTACTCCCCCTGTTACAAAAAGTTAGTCCATTACGAAAAGACATGCAATGGATAAGAAGAGTTTGCACACTAGCGTTTACAAGTTTTTGAATTTTTCGTACTAAATTAAATTCTTTTTTATGCGAAGAAATTTGAAAAATTGTGTACTATGAAAGTACTTTATTTTTTATTCAAAAACACGTATGCAAGTGGACTAACTTTTTGGAACGGGAAAACAGGATATTATAATTGCCCTCGACGCAACTTTCATAATACCCTCATTATTACGGTTAAATACATCTCTCAATATAAGTAATCAATCAATTATTCATCCACTGATCTCTCATTCAATTGCACATATTGCACTCTACTACATTTGATTGATTTGTTGGATGGTTTTTTGGGTTGGGTGTTCAAATATTTTTGGGTTGTGTGTTGATGAAAGGGATAAACTAAAATTAAACTAAAAATATTACATAAATATATATGTTCTTAAAAAAGGTTTTTTTTTTTTTTTTTTTTAGAGTGTTCAAGCGACCCACCGTGGTTATTACTTATTATGAAGAACCTCTGCGTCACTCAAGTTTCGTTGCACCAAGAAGAAAAGGAAAAAAAAATAAAGGACTGTCGCTGCAATGTTGGATATTTCCTTCTATATATGTAGATAAAAAAGAAAGAAAGAAATAGTTTGAGGTCGGGGATTTTTGAATATTTTTGCGAGAGAGAGAGAGAGAGAGAGTCAGAGTTGTAAGGTTGGTGTTTAGCAACTTGGTAGAAGAGACCTTTTCACGTGTTGCTTCAATGTAAAACATTGGGGGGGACACGTGACCACAGAAGAACTTTCCCAACTTTCTTCTTGGTACTCTAACCAACTGCCTTCTAGGTCAGGATTCTTCCAAATCTTGCATGGACTAAACTACTAATTTCTTCGTTAACCCTTTATTGATGTATACAATATTGATATTATCTTTTGTGGATTAATTTATTAATTTTTTCACTGATGTATACAATATTAACAAAAAATAATTATTATAAGTATCCACTGTTTAAGCACTTTTTTTTCCCTGTACTATTCTAGAACTCTCACATTTCTTGTCTGGTTATGCAACCTCAGTACTTCAATACTCTCTTTTGAAAAAAAAAAACCTCACTTTAATACATAAAAAATCAATCACATACACTCCAGCTCTCCTAGACCACACGTGGTCTCGTCAAATACTTAGGCTAAATTTCGCTTAACTTTTAGTATTTTTTGAAGATTTTATTATTATTCATAAAAAAAAATGCGCTCTTTAATTTTGTGCCAAACTTTTATGAATTATTGATTCGTCTTGGTAAGAGTTAAATTATTTTTATCCAATTATTTTTGGAAATATCCAATTTTAAGCCAAAAAAGCCAATCTTTTTTTACTTTTTTTTTTGGCTGAAAAGTGGATATTTTCTAAAATATTTGTATAAAAGTAAAACTTTTCCGATTCCTCTCATCTGTCTTTTGGCTAAATTTTTTCTACTTTTTATTTGCTAAAAAGTGGATATTTTCTAAAATATTTGGATAAAAATAAAACTTTTCCGATTCATCTCGATTCCTCTCGTCCGTCGAGACAAATTAATAATCCACAAAAATTTGTTAAAAACTAACGATGCAAAAAAAATTGAATAAGTACAAAACTTTCTAAAAATTCTTTAGTTTAATGAAACTCCACCTTAATTTACGAACCAAAATCTTGAAAGCAGAAGTCATGAACGGTATGGTAGTTTGTCATATTGAGGCATTGAGCCGTGGCATGTACCTTTAACCAGTGATTATACAGAATACGAAGTATGTGTTTGCTTTTTTTTATTTTATTTTATCAGCCATGTATTTGCTAATCAAAGTTACCCTTTTTAAAACCCTATGTTTCAGCCAGCTTACTCATACATTTACTAACTCAGAAGGTTTGAATTTAAGCGATAGTAGTCTCAAGGATTTTTACTATCAGGCTCTCACTCGACTAACTAATCATTAGAGTTTAATCAAAGCTACTTATCCTCGCGTATGCAGCATGTGCAGATCTCATGATGGGCTTGCGCCTTTTTTTCTTTTTCTTTTTCTCATGACCAAAATGAGTTTATTAAAATCTTTAAAAATGAGTTACGAAGAAATGGCACGAAAGTTGGCATTGCTCATTTCCGACGATCATATGCCATCCAAATCCAAACCTCTAAGAGAAAAAACAACTTGTGAGTGGCAAGACACCAACCCAGGTGGAAAATACAAATTCTCAAGACCAAGAAAAATTCAATAATTGAAACAATCACAACAGAACCCTCGTTTTTTATTTCCAGTACCAGAAAATGCAGAAAAACAGAGGCCAACACCGAGAAAAACAGCAGCAAATCAAGCAACAAATACCACCATCCTCGATCCTTCTATTAGAATAGTTGTCCCACATTCCTTTCAGGGCCGGCCCGGGAAAAGCCCCGCAAATCCACGGACTTGGGCAAGCCCAGATAGAATAATAAGCACAAATGGGACACAACCCAATGCTTAGCCAATAACCTTGCCTTCCAATAAGGTTAAAAACATCCAGCGTAGGGCTAAATCGTTGTCAGCATAATAAGCCGATAAAACCCGGATCGCATCCACAGGGAATCGGTAACAGCTTTTGGTTTTGCTTTTAAAGTGAAAATACTAAGGCAAAAAACTAGAAAATAGTTTTATGAACTAAAAGAGGCCAGCCTAGTGATCATCCATCCCTTGACAAAGGCCGTTATCGGTTCTCGATTATAACTCAAACGAGAGTCACGACTGCGCACTGACACTTGGAAGATTTAGCTTTAAAAGACTACGTTTAACGAAAGATGTGATTTATTGGAATCAAACCAACTAGTTTTACTAATAAATTGAACACGTAGAAGGCCACGAGCTCTAGGTATACCGCGTGCCAAGACCGCTTGGCTAATCAGCAAGCCAAGAGTTAATATCCCTAGTTTAGACCCAAAAAAATGCAAGATTAACTCTTACTCCAAAACCATGCTTTTAAGCCCGAGGGATCGAGAACCAAAAACAACAACCTAAATCATTGGGATAGATTAGCCCAAGACTTAGCCAAAAGACTACTCACACATATGTAAAGAACTAAGCATAGCGTAAAAACGAGACATGTTGTTTAACCAGTAAAAACAAAAACAAACTTGATTTATAAAAAGATCCAATAAGTAGCTACAACATTAATACATGAAGATATAACAAACAACTAGTACCTTGAAGAGTTCTTGAGAGAAATGACAAGAAAAACTCGAAACAAAGATATGTGGAAACCTAGGGCAAAAACTAGAAAAATTAGGTCTAAATCTAACTAATGGTCATCCTTCCATAAATGGCATATAAGACTATTTATATGGCTTATAAAATTAGCCTTATAATGGACCAATAGGTCCCCGAAATATCCCAAAAACTAGCCTTAAGTAGAAATTTTTCATAAATGGAAGGTTGAACAATTCAACAAAAAGTGCTGGTTTGCAGAGCCGAGGCACCGGTACCTAGCCACCTGTCTTCCTCTAGAGCACCAAGGTACCAATACCTATGTTTTGAGGTATCGGTACCTTTGCTTCAATTTTGCAAATTCTTAGTTTTTGGCCTTAGCTTCAACAAACAGCTCTCAGCAACTTCCACAACATCTTATTTCATTCCCTAAACTTGAGTAAAGACTATATGACATTTCTTTTACCTTTTCTTTACTTTAATTTATTTAATGAAAATAAGAAAGTATCTCCCATTTGAAAACAATGACATTACCAGAATTTCAAGATTTCAATTATATCAAAATGTCAACCTTCCACTTTTAGTGTAAATTAGAAAACTGCATGTTTTTCTCTAGAGAAAATGGCTCAAAACATGACCTTGCTTCTCAAATAAAATCTTGCAATTTTGTAGTTACTCTTAGAAAAATTCAATGATCAATTACCGCCATTTTTAATCTCGAAAATCGATACTTTTTCGGAAAATCATTTTTTCATACTTAAATAGATTTTAAGGAGCCAACAGGGTCTTCGGGTACTTGGAAGCACTTGGGTCATCCATGGCGTCAAAACACGCCTTATTTGCACGGTTTATTTGAAAACACTAAAAACATACCTTATGTGCAATATCGCTAGAAAAGCTACATAAACGCATGATAAAACAACATAAAATGGGTTAATCGCATCAAATATCTACAATATTGGGTGTTCATCAGCCAAACACCTAAAAGCCTAAATAAAAGGGATAAACCAACATTAAAGCCCAAATAAAACCCTAACCCTACAAAAATCCCGACAGCGACCTCCCTCCACCTGCCACACACCAACCGCTGCCGCTAAGTTTCAAAATACACTATAAGACAAATATTAAAATGCATAAATTAAAAAAAAAATAAGGGTACACATCTTTTTTCCCTTTTCTTTTTTTGTAGCACCACAAGATTTATAATTAAGAGTGATTATATTTTAACGTCCCAATAAATTCTTTCTAATTCCATTAATTTTGTTGCACAAGCATTTAATTTCTTTGTCAAATTCATTTTGGGGTTCGTTTTCAATCTAAATATATGGAGAATTTAAACAATCCACCAATCATCAGGTCCACCACTATCAACTGCCTCACCTTCTACGCCCATTAGTATTGACACCCAAAATAAAAAATAGAATAAAATTTAATTTCAATCTGGCTCCCAAAATACACTAGGTGGCCTTATTCTAGTTATTATTATTCTTTATGATGCGTATAAGCTGACTCAGACAACCTTGACTACTAAAACAAAACAAAAATACTTATCAGGCATTTGTAGTTTGTACTGCTTTCAAATAAAGAAACATTTCCTTATAATTAAGAAGAATGGAAAACATTAGTTCATCAAACATGAAGAAGGCAAGGACAAAACACTACTTCTACACACCTTGATTATTTTTCTCTCCATGAGCAGGGACCGAAGGGGGCCACAGACCAACAAAAAAATCGGGTTTGCATATGGTCACCTTCACTCAGTGTTGTGAATCCTCCACAACGATACATTCTCTTATGACCTAGACAGCTGAGTCAGAGTATAATAATAATTTGAACTTGTTTTTAAATAATTAAATTTCTATTAAAGTTCATTGAATTCTTGAAGCAAAAAAGAAGTCTTATATATTGATAGTTATATTTTGAAAGTAAATAAAAAATATAAAACATTATAATTGCTTCCAATGAATTTTCATATATTGAAACTATTGCGTAATAGTCTCATTGCCCATGCTATCAAACATTTTTTTTTTTTATTTCCGATGCAATTAACCAATAGTCCAAAGACACGCCATTCACAATTTTAATTGACCTCGACATAATTTCATACATTTCACATATTAAAAAAAAACACACCCTGATTCCTTCCATTGCACTGGAGGGCCGAAAATATGTTAGGATTTTTATGGAAGTGATCTCGTGCATCTCCTTGGGTAGCTGGCGATAATTCTCCAAATAGTTACGTAGTAAGTAAATTCCGTATGACTTCCATATTTGGAACCTCATAGGGCTATATTTGTTGGCTTTTAAAGCTAACTATCTACATAATAAGAGATAATGGTTTTTGAATCTTATCTCTCTATAAATCCTAATCACTGATTTGCTCTATAAGTCCTACGACTCTGCCTCTCTCTCTCTCTCAAACAATAGTAATTGCACAATTGCCACTTCAAAATTCCTCTCTCTCTCTCTCTCTCTCTCTCTCTCTCTCTCTCTCTCTCTCTCCCTCCGATCCCCTCTTCTTCTACGTTCCCTTTCTGGCTCTCCCATCCCACCATTGTCCAATCTATCACGGGATTGTTTAATTTTGGGTCAAGGTTTAATTTTGTAATTTTGTTTTGATTTCAGATTTACTTACTTTGTAATCCTAATCCTCTGTGATTTCCTCCCCCCCAAAAATAATAATAATAAAGACCAACCTTCCATATTCTTTGTGCTATTTTTAAATTTTGAACGTTACAAAAAGAGAAACCAGATCAAAGGTTTTCAAGTTTCTACTTTGGCTTCTATTCTATGGGTACATTTTCATTTAACAGTTATTTGTAACATCCTCTCATATGGGATGAGACATACACATACACAAAATTCACCCCATATGGGATGGAGTTAAAAACAACCATTGTATCTAAAAAAATTGGAAAAAATGGTTTTTTTTATCCAAAAATAACCGTTGTTTGATACTTCATTTAGATTGTGTTTAGAAAGTGTTGCGATGTGCCTTCAGGCACGGGCATGCACTAGTCTATATTATAAAACAGAGCAGTTTCTGTTAAAAATGTCTAAGCATATAAATGAGAGCAACATCTATAACCATTGATCACTTCATGTTAAATTTTTACCCATTAAATCATTTCTATTTTAAAAGATACATAAAATATTTTCCAAGTAAATTTATCCCCACTTTTTAGGCAATGAATCTTTATGTAAAATAATGCTGCCTTATATGATCAAATAGAAAAATATCTTAAAATAATAATTGACACTTTGTGGAGATTACAACTACCCTATAGAGTAATCGGGGTAATATGGACAATTTATTTAGGTTGAGAATATGATATATTCCGACGTATTTTTAGGTACGAGCATCTGATGGTTATAAGGCCCATTGCTCTCCTAGAATTCAGCCTTAATAAAAGACATATTACCCAAGTGGGCTTTTGTGACGCCCAATTTGTTGGTCCGGATGTGCATAGATTGGGCCACGAACCAAGGGGCAGAAACCAATACCTTTGGGCTCAGTTTAGATTAAGGCTCTGTTTGTTTTGATGTAAAATAATATTTTTGGGCGTAAAATATTTTCTATGTAAAATAATTTTTTAACAAATGATTGTTGTTTATTTTATATTCCAGTTTTTAACTGGAAAAATATTGTTCAAAAGAACGAAACAATTGACAAATAGAATTTGAGAGAATAATAATTTTATAACCACACAAAAACACTTATACAAACACTCATAAAAGGAGTGGGCCCCACACACACTGTACAAGCATTGTTGTTTGAGAGAAACGTTATGGAGACAGAAACTTGGAGGATAGATTTAGCCAGTTGGCAACAATCGAAACCACCCCCCCTGATGTCGCTTATGGATTATTGGAAGTCAAAGCACGGTAATGAGAAAAAAAATTACACAAAAATATTTTACGTTGAAATAAATGGAGCCTATTGCGGGTACGTTGTTGAATTGCTTGCTCGATCAAAGTGTGCTGTAGTAAAGAGCGCCCCAAGCGTAGGGCTAGGTCTATTGCAGCATAATATCCGGAAGTCCGGAGTTGAATCCACAGGGAGCCAATGGAGCTACGCCGGAGGTTTGATTTATGAAGGGTTTTTAGCGTTAGGACCGCCAACCTTTAGTTCGGCTTTGAGACGGCCAACTTTTGAGTGATTATAATTCTAATTACCAAAAAACTAGAAAATGAAATTTGACAGAAAATAAAAGCGGCAATGTCTAGGGGTTCATTCCGCTCATAACTTAGGTCGTTTAATGCTTCTCTTTGATAACTCAAGTGAGAGTCATTGTTATTTGATCTCACTCGGAAGATTTAATCGTGAAAATCAAGTTTACCTCATACAACAGGGTTTGGAAATGGAAAAGAACTCATTTAGGCATTTTATCAAACACATAGAGTGCCATGGTTTTAAGCATTGGGTGTACCAAGGAGACTTGTCTACACACAATCAAAGACGTTAACAACTCTAAATTTAGACCAAAGGTTAGAGTTCAACAAGTTCTTTGAGGCATTTTGGCAAACACCTAGAGTGACATAACTCCAAGCATTATATGTTGCAAGAGATCAAGTCTTTGCCTACACATAATCAAAGAAGTTAACAACCCTAGGTTTTGTTACATAAAAATGAACTTAATCTATTCACAAACCACATTAAGCACAAGAAATGAGAGAAGCCATTAAACTACCTAAATCATGGGGTAGAAATCACCCCATGACTAAGTCTAGATCACTACTCACCCAAAGTGGGTGTATACACAAGGCAAAATGAAGAGAGATACGAAAACATGGGCAAAAATGAAAATAAAAGCTAGATTAATGTAAAGAACAAGAGTACTTACAACATTAATAAAGGACAAAAGTTTCAAAACCCTTGAAATCCTTGCTCTCTTAAAGAGAGAAGGAGAACTAGAGAGAAGAGGAGAAGAGGGAGGTAGAGAAAAAGTGTAAAATGAAGAATACCCTAGTGAAATTAGGCTTGAAAGTATTTATAGCCCCTTAAAAATGAGTTGCAAAAGTCCTAAATACCCCTAAGTTGTTCCTTGGTCGGGTACAAAATTCTGCAGAAAATTCCAATTGGTATAAGTACTGCATTTTTGTGGTACCGGTACCAGTCCAGGTTGGATCATTTTGCACCGCTACTAGTCACTGGGTACAGGTACTGAGATTTTCAAGTACCGGTACCACCTGGACAATTTTGATATTTCTTTGTTTCTTCACCCTATGCATGTCTCTTGGCCTTCCGATTTCTGGCACACCTTCCAATGCTACTTTCCATCATTTTTGGGACTCGGTAGTAGGGTGCCACGTGGCCTCGGGTGTACGGCTACCCTTAGAGTTAATCCACGGCGTCAAAACACATCTTTTTTATGTGAATTGCCTGAAACTTATAAACACAACACCCTCGCACGAAATCAACAAATTTAGCAATGAAATGCATGGATGTGTGACAAAAAATGAGAGAGATAAGCCCTGATATCAACATTTTCTAAGGCTTATCATGAATGTCATTAAAGACTTAATTGAAACATTCTCTAACATCAATTGATTTTAGGAGTTATGGTAATAGATTATAAGTACCTGTACATGAATAATTATCGATAATATTCAAAATCAGATATATAAAAAATGAAAATTTTAAAACTCCGGCCCTGATTTTGAGGTTTGTTTCTATATATTTGCATGTGTTGAAATACAGATGAAACCTAGCTACTTCATTGCCTAAAAGAAAAAGATATCAAGTCTCATGTGAAGATAAAGAACCTGTACAAATAGGCCTGATTGGTGGAGGTTGCTCTGTTGGTACAATTTCTTTTGCCTCTAATACTCTCGGTGCTCATGTAAGCTATTCTTAGCCACATCGATCTAAGTTATTTGTGAACTAATATGGTGCCATTGCTATTACTATTTCTCTTTTTGTTATATATAACCTTCTCAGTTTTAATTTAGAACATAATGTTCATTTACAAGGTTCCATACATCAACATTTGTACTATATATTCTCATCGTGTTCTTAATATAATTATTTTGAGAAGGGCAAGTTTGAATTTGTTGTAAGGAGAAACAAGCAGAGCAATATTGATATTACCGATAACCGCAAGGGGTTGGACTAGTAGTCAAGATCTGAGATTTAAAAGTAAATTTGTTCATTCTTAACGTCTCAAGTTTGAAGTCGGTGCTATAGATGGTTTGCCTGATCGTCAACTTGAGGGCCTGAGAATTACTAGAGGTGCATGTAAGTTGGTCCGAAAATAAATATTGACATGATGACAATATGACACATTGACATCGCTAGTGATAGCATGATCGAAGTTAATTACAAAGCAATAACATAGAAGTAGACAACTGTTTCATACTTTAAATCGATATAGATCATACATGCATGGAAAGTGATTATAACGCTAATCGTCTACTTACGTTCCAAAGCATTACAACCTCTGAAAATCCTCATGACTTCTTTTCTTTTTTTCTTAAGAATTGAAATGTTCAATCCTATTTGGAGCTTGAAACAACATGCCAGAGATATAACAAATACAAATATTTTGTGGTGGCACGAGCACGGTAACGGCACAGAAAAAGCACGGATGTAATATTGCTAATATATAACTAATGTGAGTATTTTTCATATTGCTCAATATTCCGTGGTTCAAACAAGACGTGGCAAAAACAAGTTCAATGGAGCTAGAGTGACACTTAGCTTTCATAATCTGCATGCGTGTTTTCGGATTCGGTGGTCTTGTTTGTTTGTTAGTTTTGGGTATTTTAGTTTTGGTAGTGGCCGGGTGGAGAAAGAAATAGGGTAATGATTGAAGAAAGAGATAATGAGTAAAGAGAAATAGAAAGATAAATGAAAGTAATAATTGGAGATATAGGATAATAATTAGAGAAAGAAATAGGGTAATGATTAGAAAGTAAAACTAAAACCAAATAAAAAGAAAAATGAACAAAGGCATTAGTGTAGCAAGATTCATGCTTCAAAACGGGGTTGATACCATACAAGTAGGGTGGAGGGTAAGTCACTATTGTTGTTTGCGAATTGTCAAGATTCGATCTTGACATCATATAAAAGTTCTCTAAGGTAAGCAAATTTTTGTGTTTCAGGTTGAATCCAATGTTGTATGGTGCATGTTAAAAAAAAAAAAACATTGTATTGTGCATGCATGTCAAAAAAAAACCTTGTATGGTGATTCTAAGACTAGACGATTTATACGATTAGATGTAATATTCTCTGTCTTGGTTCTACTTTTCTTAAAGGGATGTGCTAAACCTTGTTACACCTATTAATTCTTTGTTTGTTTATACAATCAGACAGCTCAATCTCAGTGTTTCAATGCTAGATGCCCATGATTCGTTCTTGTGAGGTTAGATATACCTCTGGACTTAATTCATCCCCAAATTTCTATTCCCAAACAAGCGGTGTATGAAGTGCAGCTTTACATCTACCGGGTAAGGTTAATTATCGCACTTCTCCAATTTTTAGTTGGCTTGGGAAAAAGGATTAGACGAGTATTTGCAGCAAGGAACTTTTTTTATTTTTTTGGGTAACTGGAACTTATTAAGTTGTTGTATCATAATAGGACTTAGCTAATGAAAATTGATGGCTTTTTAGTTGGAAATGATAATACCTGGGTTGGATTTTGGCCTAATATAATATTCACCGAACTAGCGGACGTGGCTTCCTATGTAGAATGGGGAGGAGAGGTGTTTGGACCCCCGGGCACACCTACTCCTCGAATGGGCAATGGTGCTTTTTCAATAGATAAAACAGAATACAATGCATACTTCAAAAATATTGAAGTCATTGACGGTGGCGGGCGAAATCATAGCGCCCTTTGCAGACAATATCAGACAATATAAAGTTTTTGATGAAGAACACACTAGTTTGAGACATTTGGTACTGTATGGAGGCTATAATTACTGGGGAATGACTTCGGTGTTCCTGGTCATTTTGAGGACACCATAACTTTTGGCATAACAAAATCATTATGAGTATAACCAAAACCCATTATAAGCATAATAGAACCATAACAAGGCATAACTTGTTTGTTATGCCTTTGTTGGGTTTGGTTATGCCTTGATTGATTTTTTGGATATTCCTTGGTTATACCTTGTTTGGGTTCTGTTATGCTTGTAATAGGTTTTAGTTATGCTTATAATGGTGAAGTTATGCCAAAAATTACGGTGTCCCCAAAATGACCAGGGACACCATAGCATCATCATAATTACTGACCCTCCTTGAGGCTGATGTAATTGTTCTTCTAAATTATTTTTTTTGGTACTCTCTTACCATTGCCAATAAAATAAGTGAGGAAATACTTCGGTGTCTACCCTCCTTTTGGAGACACTGTAATTTTTAGCATAACAAAATCATTAGGAATATAACCAAAACTTATTACAAGCATAACAGAACCATAACATGGCATAAATAGAACCATTACAAAGCATAACCAAAACTCCCCAATCCGACGGATGAGATTTAGCCATGCATGCAAGTTGACCAAAATTGACCGGTCAAATTGGTATCCCCAACAGGTTAACGAATTGGCATAACAAACCACTAAATGGTATAACAAGAAACCTAAAAATGCATAACACGTGAATTTAATGGCGTAACATGAGTCAAACGGGTATAACTAAACCCAAATTAGGTATAACTAAACCATTAAATGGCATAACAGGTGAGTCATAACAACATACGCATAAGTACGTGGATGATGCTATGGTGTCCCCGGTCATTTTGGGGACACCGTAACTTTTGGCATAACTTCACCATTATGAGCATAACTAAAACCCATTATAAGCATAACCGAACCCAAATAAGATATAACCAAGGAATATCCAAAAAACCAATCAAGGTATAACCAAACCCAACCAAGGCATAACAAACAAGTTATGCCTTACTATGGTTCTGTTATGCTCATAATGGTTTTGGTTATGCTCATAATAAGTTTTGGTTATACTCATAATGGTTTTGTTAGGATGATGCTATGGTGTCCCCGGTCATTTTGGGGACACCGTAATTTTTGGCATAACTTCACCATTACGAGTATAACTAAAACCCATTACAAGTATAACAAAACCCAAACAAGACATAACTAAAGAATATCCAAAAAACCAACCAAGGCATAACCAAATCCAATCAAGGCATAACAAACAAGTTATGCTTTGTTATGCCTTACTATGGTTTTGTTATGCTTGTAATTGGTTTTGGTTATACTCATAATGGTTTTATTATGCTAAAAGTTACGGTGTCCCCAAAATAACCGGGGACACTGAAGTCATTCCCGTTTTGTTATACCAAAAGTTACGGTGTCCTCAAAATGATCAGGGACACCGAAGTCATTCCCTACGCGTAATGGAAACTATTGAAAAGCCTAATAAAAACCATAAAAGGCATAACTAAAACCAAAAGTAGAAGAAGCATAACAATACCACATAAAACCATAACCAATAACACAAAAAGGCATAACAATAACCTCTAGAACCATAACAATACCCCACCTATCTTTCTTTCTTTCTTTTATCGGACCAGTGACTGGTTCCATAGGTATCTCACTTTTTTGTTATGCCTTGGTTATACATTTAATTGGTTTTGTTATGCTTCTAATGGTTTCGTCATGCCCAAAAATTACGGTATCCCCAAAAAGAGGGTAGACATTGAAGCATCTCCCAAATAAGTGAACCACAATGCAGAAGATAATTAATGCAATTGAATTACGCTCAGGTTCTCTGGCTGTGTCATTACAATTTTGAAGAGGATGATGCGAGTCATTAGAATATATATTACATAGAACTAGGATACTGATTTTCGCGCTCCTGTGTTTACTACAGGCGCTCCACCTTTTTGTTTTTTACACTGTGATGTTAGCAGCAATACCACAGTGTAAAAACGAAAAAGTTGAGCGCCTACGGTAAAATTTGGAGCGCGAAAATCACTATCCTAGAACTATTACATATTTTGGCCCTCTTAAAAAAATTTCATATTTTGAGGTCTAAAGCTATGGCATCTTGAACTTTAGCCCAGAGCCGACATTGTTTACAAAGTCAAATTAAGATGTCTAGAATAGGAACATAATTTTCCCCTGGTACAAGTCTACTGGTCCATTCAGGAACTTGGTTGGTTCATGCCGTATAAAATGGGCAAAAGCAGTCGATGAGCAAAAATAAATTCGTCCGTCCGATGACTCAGAGAGGAGTATCTCTCACCCAACCCAGCCCAGGCAGCAGATTTGAGATTTTATTTCGGTTTTGCTTGCATCATCATAGTATTGTTTATTCACTACCTGCGTGGCCTTTCTCAAACTAGAAACTGAAGTAGGACACGTTTTCTCTTTCTCAAAAACAGTGCAACAATGCAAATCCTGGGCATTTCTCACATCAAATTGCCTTAACAGCAAGTTGTAGGGTGCAGGGCAAAAAGTATGTAGTTTCCTAACCCTCTTTACTCCCTTTTCCAAGCTGTCCTACAATACCTACTAGTAGTATATATATATATAGCAACGATAAAATTAGAGGTGTCAATTTCAATTCATATTTTTTAATCCGTTTAAATTCATCAACTTGTAACCCAATTCAACATGCTCATATTGTGTAATGGATTAATATGGATGGGTTCAACCCATATTAATTTTTATGGATTTTGATGGATTAAAAGTGGGTTTAATATGAATTAAAATTAAAAATGGTCCGACACCCATTTTTCTCTCTCGGCCACACTCTTTCTCGTCTTCTCTGATTCTCTCACTACAATCAATCCAATTCACCCATCTCTCTCTCACTGTTTCTGCCTCTCTCTCTCTCTAACTCTCTCCTGTCTTCTCTGATTCCGTTAACTGTTTACGATCCCCGGCCTTTTCTAATTCAATCAGTTCACATGCCATTTCCTGCTTATCCAGCTATCCCTTTAGGGTGAGTTTGAATTTAAAAGATAAGTGGTTTATTTTTGTTCTTATTTAAATATTTTTTGCATTTGTTAATTTTGCGTTAAACTTTTGTGATTTATACTCTATTTTCTTTACAACTCAAAAAGAATTTTTCAAAAAATTCCCCCTACTTCCAATATTTCTCTTTACTTATTACCCCTAATATTTTTCAAAAAAAAATTCAAAACCCAATCCAAACATAGTATTAATGATTCGTCTCGACGAAAGGAATCGGAAAAGTAAAAATTTAAATTTTTTTTTATCAAAACTCATAATTTTTTTTAAAAGGACAAAAATAATATAATTACAAAACCGTTTACCATTGAGCTCCTCTCCTTCTTTTGGACTTTTTTTCGTTTCGTTCTTATTCAACTTTTTCCGCGTTTGTTGTTTTGCGACAAATATTTTATGACTTTTGATTCACTCCAATCAGAAAAGTAAAAAATTACTACGACTTTTACCCAAATATTTTTTAAAACATCCAAGATAAAGCCCAAAAAGCCGGTTGTTGAAATTTATCTTGAATATTACAAAAAATATATTAGGGTAAAAGTAAAAAAAAATTACTTTTTCGATTCTCTCGTCGAGACGAACTAATAGGGATAAAAAGTTTGTCGCAAAACAAACAAATACAAAAAAAATTGAATAGAGACAAAAAAGAGTCACTTGACTTTTTAAAGCTTTTTTAGCCTCTAATTGTTTCATTTTTATTCAAAAAAAGAATTAAGTTTTATTCATAAAATTTTATTTTTCTAAATCCTCTTATTGAGACAAATGAGAGAGACGGGGGGAATGGGGCGGGGTGGGCAGGTTTGGGTTTGGCTTGACCCATATTCGACCCAACCCGTTTACTTTTTGACCCATATTTGACCCACGACCCATTTCAACCCACTCATACCCACTCGTTTGCCACCTCTAGATAAAACTATATAGGTACACCATTTAGTGTATATGAAATATACACCAAAACTCATTTTGCGGTCTCCCAAAAATAATAGACATCGCTCAATTTATTTATAATATTTTTTTAGGGATTTCTGTAAAAATTACTTCAGTTGGATATTAGTAAGAGTTTGATCAATTCTTCGTTCAATTTGATTAAATCAGCTCAATCGGATGTCGGTGAGAGTTTGATGAATTCTTCGTTCAATTTGATTAAACTCTTAACTATATTTGACTAATTTGATCAAGCTTTAACCTATATTCGAATGAGCTATTTTTTATACCTAAACAAATTAGGCGACTCTAAACATTTATGTAACCCCAAAGTGGCTTTCACATAACTTGATGTACATTCGGTGCACCAAGTGTACCCGTAGTTGGACTCAACAAGCAAAGGCCCTCTCTCTCCTCAGGAAAAAAATGGGAAAGGCATTTTTCCCTGTTCGTACGAAAATTGAATTATGATTACAAAAAGTCTAGAATCACATCCAAACATACACACTTCAATGCATAAACACTTACATTTTAAAGTATAAAAAATGAAGAAATGAGTTTAAATTAGAAAATATCATTTCAATATGTGACATTCATCTTTGATTTTGAAGTTTTATGTTATGTTTGGTTTGTGTTTTGAAAAATAGTAGGAATAATAAGTGAAGGGAGACAGAGAGAATGTTAAAAGTATGGAGAATTTAGGAAGAATCTATGAAGATTTTTTTGAAAAATTCTTTTTGAATTATAAAGGGAATAAGGGATTATAAATGGGCTGGAGATGCGATAATTGCATCAACACAACGTTTAGCCAAGTGGTGGTTCTCTTCGCCCACTCCTCACTATTTCAAAACTGGATACTCTCTCTCTCTCTCTCTCTCTCTCTCTCTCTCTCTCTCTCTCTTATAGAACACTACTGTCGTAACTCGTAAACAGTACCACTCTTGTCTTTCTCACACCCGAGTTGCCCCAACGCCATATTGTAATCGTGGAGGGACAAAATTAATTGTTCTAGTTACCCTCTTTACTCTTCCTTCTCATCACATTACCAAGGTGGCTTAAAATAGGTAAAAAGTAAAGGCCTTTTTCCTTCCTTCTCTCAGCAAAACATAGACCCTGCCATGAACAGAAGTTTCAACAGAGGGAATCCCTATATCTTGATTGCGATGATTACAGAAAAGCAGGTATTGATGAGAGATAGGATAGAGGAGGAGGACAAAGGAGATCATCAGTCAGAGATGAGAGAGAAAAGGAGGTGTAGGGATGGGCCCTCCTCCAAAGCCTGCAACAGAAATGAGTGGCACTGCACCATCAAGGAGTAAATACTACTTGCCATTGTGTCCTTGTTTTTATCGGGAATAGATTTTTTGCATCTCTCAAATTGTTAATCTTATTCTCAAGAAAGGTGCAAAAATTAGTATGGGGTTGATTTTTGTATTTCTAAAATTGTAACTTTGAAAAATGCGAAAATCAACATGGAGTTGAGTTTGGCACCGTGAGGTGTGATTAACAATTTGGAATGCAAAAATTACTCCACTTTTAATACTTGCCCTTCTGAATCTACCTACATGTCCTTGTTTTCACCGTTGTGTGGCTGCTCCTCTCTCTATCTTCAATTTATCTCATGGGTCCATACAATCATCCCTCTACCTCCCTGCAAAGGCCCCTTTTTTCTTGAGACTCTTTATTGCTTTTAATGGGTTCTCTGAACTGGGTTGTGCTTTATTTACAAGACCCATTTGTGTGTCTTCAAGATCTTGTGCATGGAGTGAGACAGAGATTAAAGAGGCAGAGGTCATGATTCTTCATGGGGGTCTGAAACTCTGAACTTCAGTTTCTTGGGCTTTGGGTTCTTGAAAAGAATCCCAAATCTTTTGCCCTTGTGAAGAAAATTACCCACTTTTTGTAGTATTGGCCTTTTCACCTTGTTCCTTTTGTTAAAGAAAGAAACACAGCCCCCTTTTGCAATGTCGGAGGAGAAAGGAAAACGAATGCTTTCTTAAATTTATCAAGTTTGAAACTGCCTTTGTTTGCTTCTGGTTCTCTGAGAAAAACCACATGTAGTTTGAAACTATATGAAAGCAAGCCACTCTCTCTTTTAAGGGTACCCCTCTTTTGAATACTTGGAAGATCTACCAAAAGTTTTGTTTGGCAAAATCCAAGAAATCTGCATAAAACCTTATTGGTTGTACTCTCTTATTTATTTATTTTTTGGGGGGTGGGGGGGTTGGGTGGGGTGGTCTTGCCAAGGCTTGGTGGAGGAAGCTGCAGTTCAGACATTGGTTTGTTGGTGGGTGATAGATATCTCATCTGCAAATGAGTCAAGGTTGGTTACTTTGTCATGTTTCCCTTTTGCTGTTTTCTAATGTTATTGATTAAAAAAACATATACTCCCTTCGTCCCAATTTAACTTTTATTATTGGGCGTTCGTGCTATTTTTCAATCAATTATATCTTATAATTTATGATAGTTTAGGTAATTTGAAAATATTGTATTATAGAACAAATCGAGATTTATCAAACAAGATTCATATTGGATATAAAATTCATTACCAATTTAAAGATATAACTAGTTTTTTTATCCAGTTAGAATATGACTGAGACAAGTAAATTGGGACGAAGGAGTATCTGTTAGTGCCCATAACCAAAAATGATGTTTTGGACTCTCATATGTTGTTTTGTGATAATATGTTTCTCAACCTTAGCGGTGACAGTTGTGGGCAGGTGAGCCTCTCTCCCCATAGTCCTTGTTCCTATGTCCCCAATGAACTCCCATCCCATATTGTTGTGTTGTGAATGCATTGTTCTATGGAGACAAAGGTTTTTGGGAACAAAGGATCGTTGGCCCAAATTATTTTTCTTTTTCTCTTTCTGTGTCTTGTTAGAAGAATTTTCACTACGATATCCCCTACCCTTGGCCCAAGTTCTGAATGACCTTTATTTTTATTGTTTGTTATTTATTTATTGGTTATGGTATTTACAATCCACTGGGTTGTCAATGGGACAGAAAGTATAAAAAAACACATTTGCTAATATGTTTTTAACACTTTTCAAGGTACTTTAACACTAGAAAGCTGTGTTTGTTTTGCCATTTTCATGACTTATTGACAGTCCATTGCGCTATTATTAGCAATTTTCCGTTAATTTCTTGTGTAATAAAGTGCTATTTTTGAATACTTGATTAAGGATGAAGAAGACCGACCTCAATTAATTGGGACATTCGGGGTTTGGTTTGGGTTGCTATGGTTATGGAGCAAAAATCTGTAGCAGTAGCGGTAGTAGTTGGTGCTCAATATGGCCTGCCAAATGTAGCAGTAGCAGTAGTAGTTGGTGCTCAATATGGCCAAAGCTATATCTGTAGTAGTAGCAGTAGTAGCAGCAACGAAAATTATATCTGTAATTTCAGCAGTAGCAATAGTAGTTGGTGCTCAATATGGCCAAAATTATATCTGTAGCAGTTGCAGTAGAAGTTGATGCTCAACATGGCCTGCCAAATGTTCTAATGCAGCGGCCAAAATTGTTTTTGTAATTTGAACTTTAATCAGGTGCCTCTCACAAAAAGAAAAAAAAAAATGGGGTGGTAAGAAAGCGGAGGGTCCAGTCCTTGAAGTAATATATCAACTATATGATGCACCTTTATGCATGTGCTTGGCTAATGGAGATTGTGTTCACTTCCTTACCTACTTTCCCTGTGGATTCTACTGCATAGTAGCATTTTCTCAATACATCAATCAAATTCATGTTGCCTTTTGAATATGTACTCATGTCCCCTTCAATTTTTTGCAATTTGGGTGTTCTGCTCTTAGTTCAGTCATTTGTCTGACAGGGACAATTGATTGTATACCTGTTCCACGTTGGATCCATGTTAGCAGTTTTTTTGTCATGTATAGTTTCCAGCTGAAAGACACAGTGTTATGCTACCAATCTTGATTCGCGATTCTTAGCTAACATTGTTGGTACTTTTGATTTCAATAGAAGAGTTTTCTGACTTCAAAAGTGAGCTTGACATGTGAATACGTGTGACTTCAAAAGTGAGCTTCATAATTCAATGCAATGTATGCAAGTTTCCTTCTTAGTTGCTTGCCAGTAGGCGCACGATGATTTCTGTCATATTACTTGTGGAGAACTTTCTTTAGAGTCGTTCTACTCATATATTAATGTGTGGCTATGAGATAGCTTGATACATATTGTTGGGTTCATTTTCTATCATCTCATTCTTTATGGATAATTGGCAATCCAATGATTCCAATCGTGTAACTATTCTGATTCCAAGAGGTCTCGCTTTCAAATTGCGTTGAGTCGCTATCTCTGTCTTTGTGCACTTTGTTAGTTTGTGTTTGTTCATCTTGTTCAACTGTCCCTGGATGTCCAGGACGGGGTTGCATGTGAGGGAGAATGTTAGGTTGCTTGTTATAGCTATTGGGCTCATTTATTGACAACTTGAGCTTTTGGATTGTTGGTCCCATTTCCTTTTGGTATTAGCTTAGGCATTTGAAATGCTTGGTGATCTGACATATGTGTTTACTAATTCCAGTTTCCAGTTTGTGGTAGTTTTTCCTAATATGCAACTGGCTTAATATTGTTTGACAGATCTCCCATATGCATAGAGACTTGGCAATGATTTAGAGGTTACTCATGCATAATGCACTTTTATTCCCTAGCTTCATCCTCTAACATAACACAGGGTGATGCATTGAATGTAAAATCAGATATGGGCGACCAGAACACTATGTTGGATGGAATGTTCTCGCATATGACTTCGCTGTCCTCTGCTCAGTCCAGTGCACTCCACCAAAACAACCAAAGACTAATCATGTCTGAATTACCTGCACTTGCTATGCTAGAAGGTGAACCCATGATTAATTTTTATGGTGGTTCCGACCCATCAATCCCCATTTTGAATCCTTCATGTCCAGTCGAGAACACTCAGTTTCAGGAAGGACTCGTAAGTGGAATTTCCGTTTCATCAGAATTTGGAAATTCTGCACCTTCACCATATCCGCTGGAGATTTTGAGAGCTACTATGGCAAATGACTTCTCTGCTGCACTAAATTCTGCATTCACAGCCTCTGTGAATTATAGATATGGTGAAATGATTGGTGATACGAACAGTAAATGGACTTCCGACAAGTTTCTTGACTGTCCAGAGCTTTATGGAAAAGTCACTGGAAGAACTGGGATTCCATCCTTCCCATTCATGGGAAACGCGGACACCGATGGGTGGATTTCCTCAGAAAATACAAGTATGAGCCCCGCTAATCCTTCTGGCTCCTCTAATTTTAATAATGAGCTGTCCCTCAGTCTTGCCACGTGCCAGCCTTCTTTTATTCATGGAACATGTTTTCAGGATCAATGCTCTGAAATAAGCAGTAGCAGTGTTACACACCGTTCTTTGAATGGAAAACAGTTGGGTTCGGAAACATCTTGCAAAAGTAAGAATCTTTCCCTCAGTTTCAATTCTTGTAGACCAGTCCAGCTTCAGCAATTTTTCTCCAGTTCTGGATACCTTCGCGTGATTCAAGAAATACTTGCGGAGATTGCCAGTTATTCACTTGAAAGTTTAGTTCACGAGAACTATTCCACAAGTGGGATCGAGGGGGGGGCAAAATATACTCTTTCTTCAAGTCGCCATGCTGCCGACAGAGGTTATGGAGCGATCGGTTATGATGATTTTCCTGATGGAAATGCTGGATTTGAGGTTCAAATGGGCCTTGTTGAAGCAAAGAAGAAGAAGTTGTTGGATCTACTTGAATTGGTATGTTGGTGATTTTGTCTTTCATAATTTTGAACTCTAGGTGCTCAAAATATGCATGATGATTGGCGTACTTGTTTGTAATAGTCCTGAATTGCAAAACATGCATGTGTGTGATGTTCTTGAAATGGTTAAATTCATGTTCAACCGTGAAACTGTGCTTAACGAACATTCTTTCTTTTGCTGAAAATGAGGGTCTCACTTGATTCAGCTGGCTTACTTTGTTCTTGCAGACTCATTTAGTTTGCTTCCTGTGGTTTCTTTCCAATTGCTACTGTCAGGTGGGTTCATGGTTAGAAGTACAGACTCTTCTAGGGAGGTTTGTCATGTTGCACATCCGTGTCAGTGTCTCACTCCTCAGACACCACTTCCTAAGCTCAACACTTAAAAACACTTGGCCAACACTTCAACCCTCTAAACACGTCCTATTTGAAGATATCTTCACACTAACAATGTTATGAATTATTTGGAAGATGAATCTTGGTATTCATAGAAATGTCCTGCAATTGTTTTCATTCTATAAAAGTCAGTGGTGACAGGAATGACATCTCGAAGTTTAAGTTGTGAATATTTCGTTTTCTAAGTTTAGTTAGTGTTATGTTAAATAATGTTCCTTGTTTTTTACTACATTATACATATGTATGTGTTTTAATGAATTTGCGTGACTGGAAGTTCTTAATTTGTCCCAGGTTCACCTGTGTCCTGTATGTTACTGGAGTTGTTTTGTCTGTCACACCACATGTTTGTGCTTAGGGTGTATCTAGGGCCGTAAACGAACCGAATCGAGCTGAACCTTGTTAAGTTCGGCTCGGGTTCGTTAAGGTATGAGTTCGGCTCGAGTTCGATTCGAGCTTAAATAACTTGGCTCGAGTTCGGCTCGTTAAAATTTTTCAAGGCTCGGGTTCAGCTCGGTTGGGTTTGTTAAAGTACTAATCTGGCTCAAGTTCGGCTCGTTAAAATTTTTCAAGGCTCGGGTTCAGCTCGGTTGGGTTCGTTAAAGTACTAATCTGGCTCTAGTTCGGCTCAGTTGAGTTCGTTAAGGTACTAGTTTGGCTCGGGTTCGATTCGAACTTGAACATCTTGGCTCGAGTTTAGCTCGTTAAACTCAAATGAATCGAGCCGAGCTGAATCTAAGCTCGAATTGAGCTCGTCAAAACTCAGGTTTGGTTCGGCTCAGCTCATTAAACTCAAGCGAACCCAAACTCCTTCATTGATCGTATAGAATTTGGGAGAAAAATAAGTATTGAATTATATATACAACCTTAAAATTTTTTACATTTACAAATAGACCCCTATTGAATTATTAATTAAATTTAAGTATAGGTTCGCAAACCTAACCAAACCGAATACCGTTAGGCTCAGGTTCGGCTCATTTACGGAACGAGCCTAGAATTGAGGTTCAGGTTCAGTTCGTTTGGTTGACGAATTGAACTCGAACGAGCTCTTGCCGAATCGAGTCTCGAACAGTTCGCGAATGGCTCAGTTCATTTACAGCCCTAGGTGTATCTCATGCTACGAA
>BPLS01000186.1:914797-944222 GCA_019656275.1 Rhododendron kiyosumense
ACTAAGTTGCTGACTAATATTTGAATCGTATTTTTCTGAACTCAGGTTGACGAACGGTACAATCAATGCGTGGATGAAATTCATACTGTAATATCTGCATTCCATGCTGCAACCGAGTTGGATCCTCACAGACATCCTCGTTTTGCTTTGCAAACAATCTCGTCCTTGTACAAGAACCTGAGGGAGAGAATTAGCTCCCAAATCCTTAAAATGGGAGCATCTTGTAACAAAGGAAACATTAGGGTAGAAGATAGGACCTTTGAGACATCCTTCATCCAGAAGCGATGGGCTCTCCAGCAGCTCCAAAGAAAAGACCATCAGTTCTGGAGGCCCCAGAGAGGCTTGCCAGAAAGATCTGTATCTGTTTTACGGGCATGGATGTTTCAGAATTTTCTTCACCCGTAAGTTCCTATACTAAAATGTTGTAGACATCAGAATTATTTCAAATAATTTGTGACACTACTACTTCTAGCTTGGGCGAGATTATTGGTTCAGCAATAGAAAACACAGCCTACTAACCTCTAGGTGTTGGGTTCGAGACTTTGACTGTGAGGACAGTCGCTTTGTGCATTTAGTTCTAAAAGTTAGGTTTATGCATGATCTATTACTTCCAGACACAATACTTCTTTTTAACACAAGACCTGAGGTACTCATTATGATTGGTAGGGATAATTTTTTTTTTTTTTGCTATCTTTATTCGATTATTATTTGTTTTGATTTTAAGATGTTCCGTCAAACCTGTTAACTAGTCATACATGGCCATAGGAAGTCGTCGGTAGTTCAGGGCTATGTTTTACATGTTATGTGTCCGTATCTAAATGCAAGATCCGTCAATGATTGGCAACATAACCCTTGCATTGGAAAATGGAAATCTCTCATTTTGATTCATCTGAAAATGGAATTTGTTTGCGATTGTGGATTTCAGGTACCCTAAAGATGCAGAGAAGCACTTACTTGCAGTGAGAAGTGGATTGACAAGGAGCCAGGTACATAAAATTCTGGTACACTGGATCTCTGTATGCCACAAACAGATCAAATCTTTGGAGGTTTCATATCATTAAGAGAGGCAGTACGAATTGGGATACAGTTGCTTTTACATTTCCGTTTCCTACCTGTTTTTGCTGAGAAGCATAAATATTTTAGATGGACCGAAACTATTTTCTCCAAGTTAAATTTCTCAGAACTGGAAACTAAGTTTAAACACTGGATTTCTGGTGCTAGTTTTTGGTTGACAGCATACCAGATACATTCAAATTTAGTGTTCATTTCTTCTGGTTGTTTGTTTTGTTGTTTCTTGACTTATTGTTGCCTTTTTGTTTGGTTTCCCTATATCCCTGCATTTCTACTTTTATCTTAGTAAGAAGAAACCGAATCCATTTTGAGAAAGGGAAAAAAAATGAAAAAGAAAAAGAGAGCTTTATTTCTTGTCTCATTTTCCTGTATGGGCTATGACCAGGTGTCCAATTGGTTTATAAACGCTCGAGTTCGTCTTTGGAAGCCAATGATAGATGAGATGTACGCAGAGATGAACAGGAGAAAAGGTTGGAGGAATGATGACGACACGGATCACGGGATCCATGTAAACCACATGAGCATCAAACCTAGAGGATTTGGCATGAAGTGACCAGTGGAAAGAGGTAGATACATGGAAATATATGGGATTTAAACATTTCTTGATCATTCCACAGGAACCAGTACATGCAAAAGCATGGTTTCGATCATATATGATGCTCTCTCTCTCTCTCTCTCTCTCTCTCTCTCTCTCTCTCTCTCTCTCTCTCTATATATATATATATATAGCTAAAAATCTGTTGGTTCGATAATCAGCTGAAAATTTCATTTAATGTTATCAGGCATTGCACTCTTGTGTAGTGTGTGTTTTTCTGAGTTGTAACATAGATACCAGTAAGGCTACGTTTGCATCTTGGATTTTTGGGAGAATTTATCTTGAGAAATAAAAATGATAGGAAAGCCGTTTTGGTAATATTATGTTCTTATCTCTCTTAGCATTTTTCCTTTCTTGTCGGAAAGTTCATCACGAATCTATGATCCAAATACAACCTCCTGAATGCTCATGTATAGCATGATACGCCTGAATTCTCCAAGGCCATGTTTGATCCTTCCACGGTTATCGTGCTTTGACTTGATCTACAAGGTACACATGATTGGATTGGATGAAATTTTGTGCATCGTAGTTATACTTTTGTCTATGGTAGCATTGCGACATACCAGTCATGCATGATATGCTCTTAAATGTAAGCAGTAGCAAAATTATTAAAGCAAATATTGTACACATGAGCAATGTAAAACATTATTTGGTACAAGAATATGTTACTATTATGGTCAATTTGTAGTCATCTCTATCAACTGCTTTTACTATTGACATAAAGATAAATACCAGCACATAAAACATCTCCAATCGCAAGAAACATCATTGAAAACACACCATGTTTGTGGTATAAATTCATTGTTTGCAAATCATCCCCGTCATTGACATCTATGTATGCTTAATGAAATCTTCAACCTTGTTAAGTACCATGGTTTGTCGCCTCTATATTTTTAAATTTTCATTTTCTCATTTAGTCTCATAATATATCGTAGTTGTTCTATTTTTGTGATTTGCACAATCAATTTCCATCATATGAGTTGTTCGTAGTTGTTCTATTTTTGTGATTAGCACAATCAATTTCCTCAATCACAATATCAATCTCCATTATATGAGTTGTATTGATTTTAGTTGTAGACCTATAGTATTCAATTGCTTCAATCTCCTCCATTTTGAATATCATTCGCTTTCACCATCAATTTCGTTAGAGTGACTACCAAAGTATGTATCATGGGCCTAGCCTTATTGTATGGTCGTAGCACTAGTTTCAAGTCTAATTGACACTCTCTGTGTTCCTAATTGAGAGTCTCTTATTCTATTTTGAAATGTTTCAAAATGATTGTCTCTTTTCAAAAATAGAAGTGAAAATTTGATAAAATTCCAGAAGGGTCCCTTAGATGTGAATATAAATTGTGCAAAATAGGTAAAATATAGGGGTAATGATGGAAAATATGTATAATGATTGCATGTCCCCTAAAAAAGTTAAAATTCTTGAAGAAGAATTCTCATTTAAGAACGGAGGGAGTATTAAATTTAATTTAAACATGGTCAGTACCACGAGCCCACCTCATTTTTAATACAAGAGATGTGAAAAGCAACTACTAAGGAACAAATATGGCTTCAAGCCTTTCCAATCGAAAACAAAAACAAAAAAATGGTCTCACTTAAAGTCACACAATACGTGAGCGTCAGCCTAAAAATATCATTGAAAACATTTCAAACTATTAATTAAGTTTGTTGACAGCAAAAATTAAGACTTGTAGCTTAGATCGAGAATTAAGAAGGAATCCATTGGGACATTATGGTCTCACCTCTGAACTTTTGGCATATCCAAAATCCAAAACAGTCCAAACAGAACCTAGCTTTCATTTTAACATATCGAAAAGTGAACTTGTGTTATTTATCAGTGGACCAAAGGTCTGTATTGTACACTTTAATTTATTGTTTTTTTTTTAAAGAGTACAAATATATTGCATTCATAATAAAAAAAAAGTATAAAGGACACTATCAGTCCAAAAATAAATGGAAAACAACCAAAAAAACAAATACAGAAGCTGCAAAGAAAATAGTACTCATTTTACGTTATTTTTGAGTTTGAAAATGTGAAATAAGCTACTTATTTGGATTTTGTGGAACAAACCTTCTTATTTTTCTTTGAGAAGTGACAAAATAAGTACTTATTTTTTAAGAAGGTTACTGGAACGGAGCCCAGTCTCTTTCACTTTCCCAAGTTCTAGACAGAGCATAAGAAAATCCATTAGTAGTATTATACGAGTATTTCAAGAGAGAAAGCAAAATCAAAGTATAGCTTTGTTTCTCTTCAAATTTTAAGAGACAAATTACTCGTCAACTTGACAAGTCATTGCTATAAAAAAAAAATACTAAATTTGCAAAAATGGGGTGTTAAATTCACATCTTATAAGTTGATAGATAATGAAAACAATTTAAAGATGGGAAATGATATTAGCACTCTAAAAATTAATGCAGGCACTCCAAAAAACAAAGGAAAGTGACTTTAAAGTTACACTGATTTTGGAGTGCCTGCATCAATTTTTAAATGCCAATATCATTACCCTTTAAAGATTTCTTTGGAGTAAAGTCGAGCTCGAACACAACAAAGCTCGGCTAGGCTCCATTGCACCCCTATCAAAATTGCAAAATTTCGGCACACCAGTTCGGCATTCAGCACCTAACAATTTCTCTTTTCTTTTTTTGGCAAAGTCACCAAAGAAATTCTGATCAGACCAAGAACGCGTTTGAAACATTAAGAAAAAAAAAAATCAACACAAGCATTTTTACAATTAGAAAAGAATAAATTCGCCTGCCACCACTTACTGATACAATTCAATTTCTGATCACCAAACTCAGCGCAATTAGCTACTACCATTTATAGTTCCAATTGAAAGAATCACATCTCTCATTACCTTTTAGCTTTTTCTCTATCAAAAAGCCTACAAACACATCTTTAAAACACAACTTCGTCATTCGAAGCATGTGAACTGCATCAAACGGCTCCGAACACAATGTGTTTTAAAGTTGTGTTTGCAGCTTTCCTCTTTCTCTTATCTACAGTCCCCAAGGAACTTTTTCCTTTAATCACCCCCACCCAGTCATGTGAAATATTAGCTATTTCTCCATATACAGATTACCAAAAAATTTCTCACCTACGTTTAGTTTCCTTCAGTCTTCCACAGAGATTCGTGTTTTTATGGGTTTTAATTTCACGCCCATGCTCTCCGGAGAGAAAAGCTCTGGAGAGATGGAAGTTGGACTCAATGGGCTTCTCGGGCTGGCATTGACCCGAGATGGCTTGTAGAAGCCGAACCCGACAAGGAAGTATTCCAATGGTATCAACATGGCATCGGGCTGCTCCTCTGTCACCACTGACCCGCATCCCTGAACCTGCAAAACCAGATACATGTCTTTGAGGTCGCTTTAGGTTTCCCAGATTTGCGGATGAATTCACTGCGGGCTAGAAACTCATTGGAAAAAAGACAATTAATTTGTGGATTCATTACTTTAGTTTTCTATTTACCGTAGACTTTCCCTCTGGTGTTTGGAACGCGGGAAGGAAAGAGAAAATAAAGGAAAATAAGGATATCATTCAAATTTTCCTTTCTTGCATGCTCGGGTTTCTACTTTGAGACAGAAAAATAATATAAGCAAATGAGATGGAAATTTTCATTCTTTTTTCTTTACGTATCCAAACAAAGGAATATAACTAACTTTTTAAAAATTTCTTGGGAATATAACTAACTTTTTAAAAATTTCTAGGTTAATCAATCTCCCTTTGTTTCCGTTTGTTTCTAGAAATTCATAATCAAACACAGCCCAAGTGAAACTGGCATCAATCATTTTAAGCGAGATAAAGTTTATATCCAGAATCCAGATAGTAAAATGCCTCTAGTGCTTACCTCAACTAAGGCAGTATATCTTTCTTCTAGATTTGAAGTCATGTGTAAAGCATCGGCGTGAAATGGAGAGTACTCTCCAACAAATACTAAAGACCGGCATTTTAGTTTCTTGAGCCCTTCAGTGATGTCTTCTCTCCTGCCAGATAAAAAGACATTTGAAACAAAAAATTCTAGAAAGTGTGTTACTCCGCATACTTGATGGGTGGTAACTATCTTTTGCAGAGGAAGAGAACTTCTACTTGACTTGACTCATTAAGAATTCAGCATTTCCTTCGCTTGAAAATGCTCATGGGAACCCAAAGTGCTGCTTCTAGACTTTGGGACTCGGTCTAGATTTCTTGGGAGTAGAGTCCAATACTAAACTACCACAAAACAATGAGAATTGATAACATTTTCTTCTCGTATAAATCTTTTAGCATAATTTATTTTAAATAACTTCAATGGAGATAAATTTTACCCATTGATAGCTTGAAGAAACCGCGAAACATTTAGACTCAGCCTCTCATCCAGCAACTGCAAAAACAACATTTAGCTGAAATAATACAAGTGTGGCATCTTTCTGACTTGCCAATATCCCCTTTGCAAAGATAAAATGAGAAAGAAAAAAAGAAAAGAAGATACACTTACTCTTCTGCATGCTTGAACTATATCTGACTCTGGTACTTGAGAGTTACCACGAACTTTCTGTAATATCATCCAATTTTAACACATCCAAAATTCTAGAAAACTAATAGCAAAGCGTACAAGAAGCACAATAGCACCTTGCTGAAGTACCGCATAAGCAACAACTCCTTCGCCACACTACACATGCCATAAAAAAAAAGAAACTTCAACATCACCTGCAAGAGATGTAGCATCTTAGAAGAGAATTATGAAATATCCCCCAATAGAATGTTGAGAACAATAAAAGAAAATCTTGGGGAAAGGAACCTTATTATACAACCATTCTGTCCACGATGGTGCTTTGCATAGAGGAGAGATGAGTATCAAACCAAGAACGCGTTCTGTATATTTTATCTGCCACCAGATCATTAAATAACCAGATCTTTCAATGTCTAACCAAAACGAAAAAGAAAAAGAAAAATTCAAATCACCACATAGCAAACAAAGCAAGTCTGAATGGAAACCCCATCTTACAGCAAACAGGGAAAGGATATAAGCTCCAGCAGCCACCCCCATACACATCACTGCATCAACTCTGAAGAGTAATAAAAATTGCAAAATCAAAGAAAAATCAGCTTGTTTCCATTCAAAACTCAAAATCAACTGATAGCCAAGAGAAGAGAAAAAGGAGCTGAAGGCCTTGCGGTGGGCTGAACCATAAGCCCCATTGGGCCTAGCGGATCAGCAGCCCAAGAGGTTGAGCGCTTGGGCCAAACCATCCGCTTTGGGACTTCAGGAGAGTGAGGCACTGTGGCCTGTCAAGCGTAAAGCCCAAGTGCATGGATCCAAGGAGCAGGGTCGGACTGGACTGGGTCGGAGAAGGTTCAACCTGAATCAAGACGAGGAGTCCGCAAATTAACTAGAGACGGTTCGGTCACGTGGCACTCGATGCATCATGCATGACATCATTCCAAAAAGCGGTTTAGGGCATGTGCTGAGCATGAGCTTACTTGGAGTCTACGTTCAATTACTTTACATAAAGTACAAATCCAAACTCTAGATAGGTACGCTGTTTATTCGCACCCTCAGAGCTCTGTACTTTCTCTCTTCGAATTAAGACCTACTTATACCATCGGAGTGCCTCCTGGTCGTTGCTGGCCTGTCAGGCACTAACGGTGGCTTCTGTCTTGCAGATCTAGGCCACGAAGAGGGAGCTCCGTACCAAATCCAAACCCGAGATCCATCCATAGAAAACCAGATAAACACGACCCCACCCCCACAACTTTCTAGTTGTATTTGAAATGTCAAATTGAATCTTCTTCAAACGAAAAAAAAAGCAGATGTACTGGACAAAGAATGACTCTGACTGAGGATTAAATAAATTAAGGAAGAAAATAGGGAAGGCCACAAAACTAAAATTACCTAAAATAGTCGAGAACCTCAGCAATCTGTTCTGCTAAGTCATTCACGGATGGCACTGGGTCACTGGGCTTAATTATGGCTGCACCAAACTGCAATAGCGCTTGAAGAAAGTACCAGCTAAGAAACACAGTGACTAGTAGTAAAAGAAGCATCGAAAAATTAGGAGCTCAACCAAAATGTGCAGTCAAGCTACTGATGAATTACAAACCTCATGCCCAGGGGGACTAATATGGTAGATGCAGAAGTTATGGAGCAGCAAGGAAAAAGCTTCTGGACAACAGAATAGCCCTTGAAAGCAGGACGTATCTGCTTAAAAAATATGCCAGAAACAACAGAAAAGTGAGAAATGAAGTATTGGGTTATCCAGTTCCAAAAAAGCAAACTCGAACTAGTGCAAACAAACAAGCTTCTTCTAAGTTTTCAACAAGAAAAACACCTACCAACTTTTAACCAGTAAAAACACTTTCAACTCATTTAAACAGTACAGTGACACTTAAGCCAATCAACTCCAACAAATTTCAAATAAATACATGCATTTGTCTATGTGATACTACTTGTGATAATTTTATCAAAACACAAAATCAAAGAGCAAAGTATGTAACCCAATGTAATGACAAAGTCATCGAGCAGTAAAAAGAATGTTTATGGCAACAGATATGCCCTATTAAGCACTGACACGGCAAAATAAGCAAGGGACACGTGTCAAACAAATTTAATTAATTTTTTTAAGGGGACTTGGGAGGGACACAGCAAGGGTTAAATATGCAAGTTTTTTTTATATTTTTTTGGGGTAAACGTGTATTACTTCAAATATTTTGCGGTAAAAGTGTAATATGATGTATATAATATATATGATAATTGTTTGTATCTATTGAAGCTTCATGCTTATCTATCAAACTATATTTCCACTAGTATAAAATAAATACTATTTATTTATTTTTTCCGTGTCCCTATTTTTCTAAGAAGTCCCGTATCCCATATCCGTGTCCGTGACTGTATCCGTGCTACATAGGATATGCTAGAGGTTTGGTTGAAGACAACGGACGTAAGATTTGGTTTCACATGTCATTGATCTTCTTACAGTTCAATGCTACATCAGGGTAAGTAACAAGAGCTGGCTTGTCTGGATCTCCAAACACTGCCACAGAGATAGAACCGCGGCCAGTTTTTATAAGGTGCTCCTGTAGGCACATTAGAAATGCAACCATTCATATAAATAAGCTCCTTGTCAGCACAAAGTATAGTCAAACTATAAATAGATCACATATCACAAGTCCTAGTGAAGGAAAGTATGCCAAAACTCCTTGAAAAAATCTACAAGCACAATATTCTGTTTTTGGTACACAACTTTTTGCATATCCTTTACTATACGAAGACAATTAGGGCATACTCAACTTAAGATAAAAATGAAATTTGCATCAACAGAGATTGCTTAATTAGAACTTGCTGCTATTCTACTCAAAGTAGTTGATTGACTTTTGCAAAATGTCAAATGTCCTGAGCACTGAATTCAACCTATAGTATTAACTAAGAAACCTCCCACACTTAGAAAAGAAAAAAGAGAAAAAGGAAATAATAGATGGGTCAATTGACTTCAACATATTCTTCTAAACTCCACCCGCAATTTGAAAATAAGGAAAGAGGAAAGAAAATTAATACTTGTAAGTTTGTAACGAAATGGTAAACACAATGGCAAAAGAAAGTTATACCATTTGCCCAAATAAAATCATCGAATTGCATTAAAACCAACAAAAATAGCAGCAGTAAGTGACATGGCAATTGGACCCAATAGCAAAACCTACCCGCTATTACATTCAATTAAGATTTTTAAACAAGTTCATTCCAATCTCTCACTCCAAATGTTCAAAATCTGAAATTAATTGCACTTCATTGCTGAAAAAACCAATCAATTTGTGCCTAGAAGGCTATTATCAAGTGCAAAACTTCGTAACTCTAAAGATCTACTCATACCTACAGCAATGTATCTAAAAATAAAAATTAATCATCCCTAAATAAAAAGTACTGCAATACAAAATGTTGCGAAAATAATCAAATCCTCCGACCAACCAAAGACAGGAAATATCACCAGAAAAATTCAAAAACCACAAGTATTTTATCAAAAACCAACAACACGATTCGCGATCAAAACATCAAACTCAAAACACAGATGTTTCTACAAGTCCACAATAATAGAACTTAACAATCAAACAATACGCATTGCAACAATATACCTACATATATGGAATATACACTACAATGAAGTACATGGAGTAGAGACTAACCTTTCCGCTGACAGAGATCATCTCCATGTCAACGGAAACAGAGTCGCTTGAATCCGCCATTGGCCGCGGGACCCTTCTCTCTCTAGAAATCTCTCTCTCTCTCTCTCTCTCTCTCTGAAATTAAATGGAAAATTTGAGACGCATTGGATTCGGCTCCGTCAGTTTATATACGGATGGAAACGAATCTACCTTCTTCTCTCTCTCTATAGATTTGTATATATCTCCCATGGGTTTATTTCAACTGCATCCCCTAAACTATCACTTTTTTGTGTTTACTTCATCCCCAAACTACTAATTTGACCTATTGCGTCCCTGAACTTCTTAATTTTCTTCCATTAAGACTTCTTAAGGATTTAGTACTACATCCGATCTTAATAGTTAGTAGTTCACTGCAAAAAAAAAAAATTTCAATTGTTGAATTAAACAATAAATTATTTCCATTTACGATTTATAATTTTTTTGCATTGATTTAAAAAACTAATTGAGATGTTTAATTCGGCGTAAAAATATTTACAAATTATGCACATAATTGTTACATCTTTTTGTACAAAAAATGCACAAGTTGTTGTAGCGAATTAATAATTCATAGTAGAGGGAGTACCAGACCCAAAATGTGCACAATACACGTAACCTTCATTGACAAAAATAAACTTTTCAATACGAGCAACCCATACACAGTAAACTCCATCCCTACATACGTAAACTCAAACCCATCTATGTTTGACTTTCTCTCTATCGTAACGCCTCGTGTTTGAGTGTGCAAGATAGAGATATAGATAGCGATAATGAAGGGAGGATCCTTCTATAGATAAAGGTCCTAGGTGACTTGATTAAGTCTGAACTAGATAAAATTTGTTATGGGTTATTTGATTAAGTCTAAACTAGATAAAATTTATTTCAAATGAACTTGAATTTGATATTTAAAGTATTTTTTTTTTATTGTAATGTTACTTGAAGCTGTTTGGCTTCTGATTTAGACCTAGTGGCAAAGCTAGAACTTAGAATTAGGGAGAGGGTTGTTTAATGAGACTCCACTTGTATTGTTAAATATTATTATGTATATAGACAAAAAAAATGTTTCAGTATAAAGTGAGTGCGTGGCTTAAAAGTTTAGCCTTGAGTTATTGAGTAGTTGCTTGCCTCCGTTAATATATAGTGACAACCAATTATTCCTGCCCATCGATGTGAGGCAATGGAGTTCTTGTACAAGGTTTGATTGAATTATCTTGTAACCTTTAAATGAAATCAATTGAGATATTTTTTTATAATTTGAACCGTTCATTTTTTTTAAATTATTATTTTTTCATTGTTTATGTGGAAACTCAATTTGTTTGTATACCGATAAGTGCGTAATCCATAAATATAAAACAACTCTATTGGATTTTTTATAGATTTAAACGGAGACCTTCCATTGGATTTTATAGAAAAAAATCAGAAACATTAGGGGATGTCATAGACCAGGTTCATAGTTTAGAGACTAAGTAAACAAAACAATAATTTAGGGGACAAAAGTGAAATAAAGTCTCATAATCTCAATCTCTCTCTCTCTCTCTCTCTCTCTCCCCTTAACTCCTTAAGTTACTTTTGGATCAGACCCGCTCCGCCACCGACGCTCCTTAGTTGAATCTCACCAGAGGTCAGTAATAGTACCCAACTAACTAGCGAAACGGTCTGAACTAACCTCAAGTTAGTTACCAATGCAAGGTGCCGTGAAATGACCGAAATGGCCTTGCCAGCTTGGATAATCATAGGTATAGCCAGCCAATCACACTATTTTCTTTAACAAAGTGATTACACTACTATGTTTCAACAGAAGGGGTAACAAATCAATAATCCTGATGCTATTCCTAATTTGATTTTCGGCTCTCCTTGCCAGCACATGTTAGGGCCACTTCACCCCACACGTAAGAGAGTAAAACGGCTATAAAAGGATCTATTAAGATTAGTTCAAAATACACGCAAGCTGGCGTAAAACACTCTGGATTGTCAAAAAAAAAAAAACTAAGAAATTAGTGTTAGCTGTTTTTGGAATTAGGTAGAATGTAATAGTATTTTTATTAAACAAAGTTACAATTATATCTGATTGTAAATCTTTGGAGACACTATATGTTACTCCTATTTTCTTATTTTTTTCATCGTCGGGTAATGACACATTGAATTAATTTAATTAAATGTCATAACAAGCTAGCACTTTTACTCGAAAAAATGAAAATGATTTGGACACACACCACTCATAAAGGAGTTCAGATGACATGTTGAAAAATACTCTGTTAATCAACTTGTAAGAATTAGTTGTGTTGGGACCTGCATTTCGTGTGGATGTAGCTAGGTAGGGCATTTCACTCGCAATCACAATTGATTGGGTGATAGGATTTTCCTATGTTGTCTTTTTTTTCTATACTGACACATTTTACTAGTACAAAATTAACCCTTGATAGAGTTGATTGGGGAGTCGGGAGGACCGGAATGGACATAGTAAGGCCTAGTACATCGCGACTGAAAAATAAGATCCAAACAATTTTTGACATAGATTTCAATGAGTAAAGTATCTCTTCAAATAAAAAATGATGGATACCCATAACTACATGATAAATAAATAAATTCTTTTTGAATTGCTATCCGATACTCATCTTTCTCTCCATTTTATGGAAAACAATTTAATTCAACCACTTTCGACAAACTTGATTTTTTTCTTGGATGATCTATTCGGCAAGGTCTACAATCACACGATTCACATCTCATACCACGTGACTCAAGCATGAACTAGATTTTCCATTTTCATTGTCTCATGTTCAATTCTGGGTGTTAAGGATCCGTGTGCCCCATTTTTGGGTGTCAGGGACCCCGTGCATCTCATTTCTGGCATCACACCTTATGGTGGATCCGTGGCTAAAGATGAAATCACAACAACAAACAACGAACCAAGGCGTGATCTAGCACATTATCAACTCATAAACATATAGAATGAGAAAGAAATTCCTACCTCAAGGTTGGAAGCTCAAACACGAAGTCAAACGAGCAAGCCCTAGCTTCCAAAGCTTCAAAACCCACCACGAACGAGCTCAAGCTTAAACCCACGCGATTCAAGGCTCGTATCATGCGTAGATGACCGATTGAAGGTCGAAATATGAAGGTGTGGAGGTTGATTGGTGAGTTTTGGTGTGAAGGAGTGTGAGAGAGAAAGAGATGCCAAAGAGAGAGAGAGAGAGAGAGAGAGAGAGAGAGAGAGTTGTGTTTTTTTATCTCCTAAACACACACCCACCTATATATGTATATACTAGCACACATACAAATCACACTTGCACCCCTTCCACTAATAATTCCATCACATAGACCCCACATCATGTAAACTCAACAAATTTCTCATTTTCCTCAATTCTTTTTATTTATAAAACCTTTAAGTAATTTTCGAAAATACGGGTCTCTACATATGGAGTGACCTAGGCTATTCTTAATTCATGTATAACATTGCCACGTGTTCAATTCTATGTGTATTTTGTCTACATAAATAGATTTGTAACTGAAGAGGTTAAGTAGGTTGGGTGGAGTATTAAGATATATGACACTTTTAAATTAATAGTAGAATAGTAGATGTATTGGCACGGATTCAAAATGACACAAACTTGGAATGACACAGCACGACAAAATGCCGACCACTAGCTCTTCTCGGAATTGCCCCTTCTAGAAACCTAATGGTTCCTTAAGATTAGCAATATTTATTTCCTTAAAGCTAAATTTAGTAGGTGATTATTTCATTTCAAAAGTTATAACCAATTATTTGCAGTTATTGAAAGAAAAGTGCATATTACCTTTGTTTGGATCAAAAGCTTGCAAATAGAAATTTTGTTAACTTTCCAAAGAGTAAAAAGGGAGCGAAATTTTGGTTTATTTTTAGAAGCATTTTAGGAGGTGTTTCTCAAATTATTGCTCATGTAATTTTACAGTTCTTTCCAACTATTACTCCACAATAAGCAAATTCAATAAAGCAACATATGGAAATGTGTTAAGGCAAAGGATCCTCTATTCAGTCGCAATACACTCGACGGATCTCTCTCTCTCTCTCTCTCTCTCTCTCTCTCATATCTCAGTATTCAAAGTCGCTTTATACTCTCACCTCTCTCATATCTCAGTATTCAAAGTCACTTTATACTCTCACCAATATAATACATAAAATTTCCAAAAAATAGTAAATGGTCTATAATTGTGGTTGAATTAAGACTATATTAAACAAGAAATTAACAAATGGAGCAAAGGATCTTGTGTCGTGGGATAATTGTACATTCTCTAATTATTTATAACATGAATTTTATTCATAAACTTTAAATTTCAATGGGATCCTTTGACTAGGGAACTCATGTACGGTATACAGCATAGGTTCAAACATCCTCTCATGAATAACCAAATTAACATCTTTTCTCTCTTTTTTGCCCAATTCTAGGAAAGAAGTTTCATTGAAGAAAATGTGCATTAGCATAAGCGAGCATCACCCTTTAAAGGAGATAATTGATCTCATGGTATGTGTCCAATCACACTTAAATAGTTAGCAACTCCTTTGGCTCTACAAAGGAGAACGTACGGTATACAGCATATGTTCAAACATCCTCTCATGAATAACCAAATTAACATCTTTTCTCTCTTTTTTGCCCAATTCTAGGAAAGAAGTTTTCATTGAAGAAAATGTGCATTAGCATAAGCGAGCATCACCCTTTAAAGGAGATAATTGATCTCATGGTATGTGCCCAATCACACTTAAATAGTTAGCAACTCCTTTGGCTCTACATAGGAGAGAAAAGAAAAGAAAAAGGTGTGGTTTCCCTTATTAGTGAAAAAAAAGAAAAGAGATGAGTGTGGTTTCTCACCATCTCGTTTGGATGGACAAAAGAGATGGCGAGAAAAGAAAAGAGAGTCATATATATATATACACATATAAATTTTCAAGTAAGAACCTTAAATGCGGACCTCCCATTTCTCACCTTTCCTGATCTGGTTTTGATGATGCGAGCCACTCAATATAACCAGAATGTGATTTTAAGGATACCCCGCGAGAAATCAGCAACAAAAGACCGAAAATGGCTTGATCTAAGCAGTTTTTAACTTAGATTTAACGAATTGTTCAATTAAAAACTGCTTAAAATAAACACTGTCCGGTCATTTTTTTTCCTGCTAATTTCTCTTAGGCAGCCTTAAAATCATATTCTGCACACATTGAACGGTTCGAATCATAAAAATTTGATCGAAAACTATGTGATTGAGATTTGGGTGTTTTTTTGGGTGTCCAATTAGTTGTCTATTGAACCGTTCCGATATATATATATATATATATATATATACATACACACACCAATATAACCTTAGCCTTTTCAGAAATCATTCTCTAGGGTTTTGTACTTGTCAATGCTCCTGCAACTAATCGACCGGGTACCCCTCTCTCTCTCCAGTTTAGTTTCAATTGACCAGTAGTGCCTCTGTAATGACTTTGAATTTCGAAAAATAAAAATTCATTTAAAATATTTGAATTTATTATTTTAATTACTTGGATTGCTTTTAAAATTCCTTTTTGATTTTTCATAATCTGTTATAATTAGATTTTAATCCTTAAAAATTATATTACTTGACTAGAAGCCCTAATTGGCAAATAGAATGAGTTTTAACCGATTAGTTGGAGAAACCTAACCCTAGATGAACCTTTACCCATTGGACAATAAAAGTTAGGGAAACTTTTACCCATTGGACAATAGAAAACCTAGATTTTCCACCTAAGGTACCATTCTAGATTTATTAAAGTACATATATAAGATTATATAGTCCTATGTACTTCATAGATTATTATAAGCATAGTCATCTCAAGTATTATTCTAGTATATAATACCTCACTCCTTTAATCATTAATCAAAACATGCTAGGATAAACTTTACCCCTTGAATAATAAGGTTAGTCTACCAACAAGTACTAGGATTTTATTAAATAGTTATTTCCTAGATTTTCCATGTGACTATATTTTTGTTTTAAAATATGTATATGTACCTTATAAATCTATTACCCTAGATTTTCTAAAAATATTGTTATATGTAAATACTAGCGAATGCCCGTGCCTAAAGGCACGGCTCAATCAATCAACTCATGCAAATAAATTATTGACTCGCGTACAATATATCAACTCCTGCTCAACGAATCCAACTATGTGAAAAACAATAACCTAAGCATATTCATTGACCTGTTTAACTTGAATCAGCAAATAAAGAACAAACAATTTTCTAATCCCTTCTGCTAGAATTTTAGTACTTCTGTTTAAGAACAAAAGAAGAAAAATAAAAATTGGTCAACCATATAAATCATCCACCCAATAGAGTAACACAAAATGAAGAACTAACAAACTTACCTATAACATCAACATGGAGAACTAAACAATTGTACTCAACAGTATAGCTGAATCCATAAGTTATAGATTCCCAACCGGATGATAACAGTTACATTTTTATTTTAAACAAACACCCACGGTCACTATGAAGCTTACAAAGCTACTTTCAATGGTAAAATAACTCCAACCTTCCATCCTCAGAGTCAAACCAAAACTTCGAAAGAAAGCTACAAACATATTAGCTTCCAACACAAATAGCATCTCATTAGAGCAGATAGTACACCCAATTTTTTTAAAATAGAAGTGGAAGCATACCCTCAAAAAGTATTCAAGGCCAGACCTCTACGGCGTCAATGCTGCCACTTAATCATGCCTGGAAGTAATTCAAATAAAATTATGAGAAAACTCGAATTAACATGAATTTCTAGAACTTGAAATCAAATCTCACCAAAAAAAGAGAGACTTTGGTTCACACCTAAAAGAAATAGACCCAGAAACACATTGATTTAACCAAGAACATGTAAACCTTTGAAGCTGAATTTTATCCTTTTATATTTTCAAGCCACAAAACTCTAAAGCTAAATTTTCCTCAAACTGTGCCCAAAAGAGAGTAGAGAATAGAATCATTTATCGAGGTGTACTCAAAGCTAAAAACCAGATGCATTCAAATCTAAAACAATAAAGCAATGATCGATGGCATATTAAAGTCAATATGGGACTCGATTTCAACGGTGTCCAAAGATTTTTCCATTCTTCTTCAGTTGATTTCATGATAATTTCTATACTTTTGAGTAATAAGGTCAAATTCTATTTTTCTATCTTATTTTTTTAGACAAATAGATACATTTAAGAGGAAAACCAATGGTAATAGCATAAGGGTAAAAGAAACCAAAGCAAACTACCAAAAATTAGAAGTAAAATTCACATCTAAAACCTCTCAAACAAATGAACTGAATGACTTACCTATTCAATGGTGTCTACACCATTTCTTTCTCCATTTTCTACTACCTTATATAGATTATAGACTCAATAAATGCCCCATCTTCTCAACTTTTGTTCTTTTCCATAGGATTATGTATATAAGAGACAATATAATGAGATTTTAGGAGAGGCACCTGCAATCGAACAATGAGAAATTTGGACATTGAAAACTTCTTTTTCCCTAATTAATGCGCCACCAATTTCTTAAGGATCTGAAAAAGAAAAAACAAAATGAAGTTCAAGAATAGATAGGGAAACTCATGGACAACCTAAAGTACCCGATTTTAGGGAACCACGTATATATCTTGTTGTTTGTGTGTGTTTCAAGGATCTTACTTATACTTACAGTCAAACTTCCATGAGAGAAATGGTGTGCACTCCCCTTTAATCGTGCGAAATGGTGACAAAAAGAAATATTTCAGTTTCTGACAAATACACACCAGCATCCAAAATGACCCTCTTTATCAAAAGCCACCTGTGTTATCACCAACATACACTTCTTTAGGGCTTTTACTACCGAATAGGAAAGGTAAGAGAATATTGGGTACTTTAGGTAAGAAAATATATGTGGTAGATTTAAAACAAAGAACATAAAACATATGGTAGATTTACATATCGCTTTACCAACTTGTGGCTAAAGAATGTCTAGAAGCAATATTTATGTCATAATTATTATCCCAAAACTCATTAAAAAAGTAGTAGTATTACTACAGCACTAATATCTATTTTCCAAATAGAAGATAGAAACATGTATACATGTGCTATGAGTTTTCCTTTCCACTGACCGCAGTGCTTTGTTTTAGAATTCGTTCTCATTCTCGTCTTGCACGTTGCGCAAGAGTTGATTTTGATATCTCTTTACCAGATTGTGCCTAAAAGTATGTATAGCAACTCTGATTAATTATTGTAATCCTAATACTATTTAAGAAAGTAGAACAAAAATTCTCTGTCTACCAAATCGGGTCAATGGGTCATACAATATTGTCCCAAACTTAATAGTTAGTTGACTCCCATTTTTTTCCTGAAATAAAGATAGAAGGTACACCAAAGGGTCATACGACTCATACCCGTGAATATTCTTCTCCACTGGCCACATGTGTTGGCTTCCGTTTGCTAGCCATTGTCTCTAATTCGTCGTACCCTATAAAGAATCATAACACATGATTGCTTCAAACAAAAACACCCTCGCTCTGCCCCATTGACATCCTAACAATTATGATATGAGCAGCAACAAATAGCATCAGCAAGAATATATCCAGCAGAAATCTTAATTGGAGCCCAAGAGCCCAACACCTGTATGGTAGATGTAGAGACCCATAAATTCATAAATTGATTTAGATGTTTTAAATAGAAATAAAAAAGGGGGAAATTGATTTGGAATATTGAGATTGAGGTTAATGTGCAAGTGTGTTTTATTTGAGGGGTGAAAGTGTAAATTGTGTAGTGTGTATATGACTTGTGTGTGTGAGAGGCAGGGAAATAAATTTCCCCATTCTCACTCTCCCGTTTTCTCTCTCTCTCTCTCTCTCTTTCTCTCTCTCTCTCGGTCTTCCGCTCTCTCACTCACTCCTACCAAATTTCAACCAAAATCACCCAAAACCCAAACAAAATAGCCTTCATCCCTTTGTTCATTCGCGTATTGCGGCCCGTATTGCACCGGTGTGAGCTCGGTGGAGGTGTAATTCATTCGGTTCCAAGATTTGAGGCTAGGGCTTGGAGAATTTATTGATTTCGTTCTTTGATCTTGAGGTAGGGAGTTCTAACTTACAATATATGTTTATGACTTGTTTCTATTCCCTTGATTCGTGCCATTGATTGTTGTGGTTGTTGTTGTTGTTGTTGTTGTTGTTGAAAACCCACGTGGTTCTGTTAAAAATCTGCTCGAAACCCATTTGTTATCGATAACATTTCCATTGTTATCGATAACGTTACGTTCCCAAACCCAGAAATGCATCGTTATCCCTAACATTTGACACTGTTATCGATACCCTCGCCTCTGGAACGATATTGACCCATTTGTTATCGATACCTCCCTTCATGGTATCGATAACGTTGCGTTTTAATTGACCTCAACCTATTGTTATCGATAACATTCTTAAAGGTTATCGATAACACTTTCTGTCTGGACAATTTTGCTGACTTGATCCCTCTTTTATTATTTTGGGTTCCGTTCACTTCTGAATCACTCCAAGAACTTCCCGAATGATCCCTTAACTTGAGTACTCATATCTAATGTCTTCATCGCACGTATCCATGATCTTAATGCTCATTTGAACATGACGGTACAAAAAAAAAAATTTGTTTATGGACCAAGAATGGATTTGAACGGTACGGATTGATTGGAAAAAGATTTTGAAACTTTATGGACACAACGAAAATATATCAGGACATCCCGAAAGGGTAAAGAGTCTGGCAGAGGACATTGGGGTCCTTTAATTGGCCCAGTAAGAGCTTCGGCTCATGACACATGTGCGAGATACATTTTGATTCATAATACTTCCAAAGTTTATACGTTGAAAAATATGATTGATTTTTTTTAAATGAAAGATTGAAGTTGGATTACTGTTGTTGCTCCATTCCATTGGTCTCAGTTGCTGTTGTCCCTCTTGTTGTCGTCCCTACATTTCATATGCATACATTGTTAGATTAGAGCTTTCTACTGGGCTAGTGTAGCTCAAACCTTACTTTATTTTCAGGTGCTAACTCTGGACAGTAACTTCATGTTGGGAGTGCATGGATTGTGGACAAGATTTTGAAAGCTAACATTGAAGAGTTATTAAGGCATCTTTGTAATTTATTTTTGAAAGATGTATTTGTAACTCTAATTGTAAATCTTTTGATTAAAAGATATTGTAAGCTTTTAACTTCTGTGATACTCGATACTTATTGAGATTTGGGCATTAGAGCGTAATTGATGGAAATGGAAATGTCAACTTTCTTTTGGGGAATTGTGCGTATTAAGTGAGATTTTATTTATGAAAATTCCTTTATAGTTATGTTAAAAATCGAGGGTGTGACAGTAGAACTGAGCACCGTTGACAGGTAGCAGCAAGCATCAGATGATATCATAAATTCAGCACCAACTCAGTTCAAAATATCTATGCTAGCTTTCACGTCCAACAAAGACTCCAAATAGAGTCATTTGTGGGGTGCTGCACAATATAATATTACTCACTTAACTCTCACAAATGGAGTACTAAAAGGCAATGGAGCACTCTGCTGGTGTGAACCGATGGAATAGAAAAGCCTCAATTGGCTTGGCGTAGACGAATGGCCGGCAACAACTTAATTGGTCTCGTAATGGACTGAAGCATTATTTCTTTGAAAATTGAGGAGCTCAAGGAACACTATGCCATTCAACTGACCCATGTTGCAGAAGGCAGAGTAGTTGAAGCTAATGAACTATGACAGAGCAATTTTAATATCCAGTCCCAATTCTATTTGTATGAGGCATATTTACAAACGCCTTGGATGCATTAAACTAAGGAACTTCCGGTTTTTCTGAAGACTACCGCCTGAACATTCCGATTACAAATTGGGTACACGCAATGCATGTGCAAGTTGGTCCTATTCTATACTGCAACTAAACATGTGAACAGGGCATGAATCAAAGTACTGGAAAATCATTTGACACGAAAACAATACAATCGGATAATACAACGTACAAGGCATGAATCAACATTGCACAAAAAAAATATAAATAATTACCTATTATAGGAGTTAGTCAACAATTTGCCTCTGCACGATAATCTATATAATCCGTAACTGTCTCTCTCCTGTCAGGGACGAAAACGAAACTGTTTAGCATTATGGGATATAGGTATAATCAGCCGTGCTATTTTGATAACCCGTAACTATTCATTTCCAAATAGCAGTCAGATTAAAGCATAATACTTACTTAAAAGACAGGCGGGAGGAAGCAGTAATTGATGTTGGGTCGTTAAGGATTGGCGATCGGCTGGCGTGGGGAGAGTGAGGTGGTGGCTAACCTGCGTGATGGCAGGAGGCGGAGGCGAAGCTGCGGGAGGGGGAAGGCCGTATTCGGAGAGAGAGAGGGGGTTTGGAAATCGGATCGTATTCTGGTATTCAGAGAGAGAGAGAGGGGGGGAGGGGTCTGGAAATGGAAATCAGATTTCCAAAATAGAAGGGAATGTGTGATTAGAAAATGGTCAAAAGAAAGCTATCAATTTACGGACATGCCATTTTGTAGAATGGAGGGCAGAGATTTATGCAGAATGAAGGGATAAATCTGGAGCTTTGGTTGTCTATTAGATTCAAACACAGCTCTGTTTTATTATATAGATGTGTACTATAATACTCTAATATAATAATATAATAGGAACATGTGCTTATTAGATTAGTTTATTAGAGAATCTTGACCCCATATTTATTTTTATTGGATACTTGAGAGTCTTAAAGGATTATATAGTACCTTATGTACTTATACTTGGACATATATACATATATATATACACACACTCTTCCATAGTACTAGTACTAGAGAAAGATGGAGAGAGAGAGGAAGAGAAGGAGAGATTGGAGTGTACCTTGCCTTGATCTTCCATGATCTTCTTACATCTTTTCAATCTATGGTTATATACTTCACCAAGCAAAAATCTATCTCTCATTGTCCTTATATGTTCTTTTAATCACTAAATCTTTGTACAACCCTACTTCCTTCCACAAAATCTTCCAAACCAACCCTAGAAGTACTAAATCTAGCCATGCATGCCTAGAACTAGGTAGAAGATATGCAAGCAACCCCATCACCTAACCTATCAAGCTTTCAATCAAGCTTGACAAGTGAAGAAAATCAAAGAAATGGAGAGAGAGAGAGAGAGATATTTCGGATGAGAGGGAGAGAGAGAAGGGCTTTGGCCTATAAATAGCAAGCCATTCCAAGCTTAAACTCACACCTTTACTCCTTGCTCCAACTTCTCTCTAGAATTCTAAGCTTTCAAGGTACCAAAGTTCAAAGTTCTTAAGTTTCTTGAAGTTCTTAAGAGCTACCACCAAACCACCTCCAAAAACCACCCCTAGATCCTTAAAGTAGCCTAGTGTAGTTAGCAAAGTTATTTCTAGGAAGAGAAAATCCATTCTCAAAACCGACCAACCGCCTAGAAGAACAGTAGAATACTTCTAACCACTCTCTCTAAGTATAAAGTTTGTATACGTAGATCTTTCCGTCCTCATTATCTCTAAGTATAATATCCCTAACCGTTTTCTTGAAGTATATAATGTTATCTATCGCCTATAAAGTTTGGAATGCATGATAGTTAACAAACTTATTTTCACTAATGGAAGTATGAGCATGTTGGAATAGTCGACTTTTACTCTAATAAGCATATGTTATTTTGAATTTCCCACAAAGAAAGAAAGAACGGATTTTAGAAGTTAGAATATTATCCCTAGATTTGAAGTATTCGTATTTTGATCTTAGAAATGGTTATGAGAATGTATACATGTTTACTATGATTATTTGCTTTACTTGTGGTTATGTGGTAAAGCATAAGTGGTCTCCACTCTAAAGACGTTCGTACATATGGCGTTATGCTTTAATTGATATTTGAGCATAATAGATAATATAGAGTTGAATGATCTTACTAGTTTAGTTTCAAGATTACAATGAATAATTTAAGATTTCTTACGTGGAAAGTCCTACCACGGAGTCTATGCATGAAAATGAGATACCGTAATTAAGAAAGTTAGAAAAATGACACATAGGGTGTGATTAATGGAAAAACGTGTACCGTAGAAGGAAATATTTTTGAAACTACATTATGACCAGTTGTGGTAGCATAATGTGAGTTGTGTGTGTGCGTGTGTACGCGCCAATGGGAACCTGGAACGGCGAAACCATTATGAAGATACTCGGGAGCCCAAAACGGCGGAACCGAGGTTAGGTGTGTAGCTTGGTTATCCACGTAGAGGAGCCAATGGAAATTGTGTGCCAATGGGAACCCGGGACGGCGGAACCATTGTGAGGATACTCAGAAACACAGAACGGCGGAACCGATGTTGGGTGTGTTAGAAAGATTTTGAAAATGTTGATTTGGACAAAGAAAAATGAAAGCAATAACACGGTCTACGATGAGTTGCGTAGGAAAAGCTCAGAAAAATCATGGACACCAACGTTAGTTTGTATAGTGAATATAGATGCGTAATTGTTAGTAATTTGATTAATTATGCATGATTCTATGTGGAAACCATAGCTATTGTTTATAAAGTATGGGTTAGTGGGTAGGACTTATTTTATTGAGCTTTTGTAACTTATGGTGTTACCTTTGGTAACCCTGACATATTATATGGATGGCGACGTCGGTATAATATGTCAGATCTTATAAATGAACATGGCGAGCTCTTCACCTTGGAGGCTTTCAGAGCTGAAGAACTTGCTAGAATAGAGGAACAAGCGGAGTACTAGATGGGGACCATAATTTCCCTTTTTGTGTTTTAATAAAAATACTATTGCGAGAGTTATGTTGTAAAAATGAGCCGTGACTCCATTTAAGGTTTTCAATAAAATATTTATTTAACGTTTTCAAAAATTAGGGGCGTTAACAGCCTCCCATTGACCAAAATCGGCCAAAATCAAGTACCTTCCGTTGTCTTGGGGTTGCATCGACGATTTGAGGGGGTGGGTTGCAGCGGCGGTGAGGACACGAAGTGGTGGTGCGACGGCGGCGAGGACAAAATTGGCAACTCCATGGTTTCTCACGAAATCACGCTGGTTTTGGTAAAAAACGAAATGGGCCTGTGAGGGGTTTCTCATTCTTCCCATTTCTCATCGTCTCTCGCCTAAAAACTCCCAAACGTGGGAAGGAATCACTTTTCCCTCTATTTCTTTTTCTCTCTCGAAATCTCTCAAATCCAAACGAGCGGTAAATGTGTGTGGAGGCTAATATTTTTGCTCAATTCTAATTTGGCTTCTGCGTACTCACTTTTTTGAGAATAATATTTTCACACGCGAAATAGTTAACGGAGCCATACACATTCTCTCTCCTCTATCACCCTTCCTTCCCCAATTCCAAACGGAGCGTTACCCTTCGCATCATTCAAGAGCCCCCGCGTGTGCCAACCAAACGAACGGAGAGAGAAAACCCACCTCATAGCCTTCCCCTCCGATTCTCCTCCAATCAGCCTGAAATTCAACCTCTCTCTCTCTCTCTCTCTCTCACACACACACACACACACAGAGACACCATCTCCTATGGCCCTTCTCGCTCGAAACTCGCATCGACTGGCCCTAATCGCCTCCCAGAGGGCAGCAACGATCCACACGACCTTCCCATCGCTGGCTCCCACGCCCTCGCAGCAGCCCACGCCTTACGCCCCCCGGCCGCCCCCGTCCGCGACGTCCCCGGCCGGGCTGTCGAAGGCGGCGGAGTTCGTGATCTCGAAGGTCGACGACCTCATGAACTGGGCCCGGCGCGGATCCATCTGGCCCATGACCTTCGGGCTGGCCTGCTGCGCCGTCGAGATGATGCACACCGGCGCCGCCCGGTACGATCTGGACCGGTTCGGAGTCATCTTCAGGCCGAGCCCTAGGCAGTCTGACTGCATGATCGTTGCCGGTACCCTCACCAATAAGATGGCCCCGGCCCTTCGCAAGTACATTCTCATTTCCTTATCTATCTGTCTATGTATTTTTGTGTCTCAATTGTTGTTGTATCGTTTGCTTTATGGTGAATTTAGGGTTTATTTGATTGGTTGAGTTAGAAATGAGATTCGGCTTCGAATTCAGTTAGGACCGCAGATAGGGCTCCTAAATGAACCAAGCTTGAACATGCTACAAGGCTTGTTCGGCTTATTATGTATAAAAAATTCAAGCTACTTGAGATTAGCTTATATTTGGCTTGATTAAAGCTCGTTTGAGATCGGCTCGTCTCATAAACAAGCTAAGCTTGAACATATTTTTGAAATTCATTAGGTTTTCAAAATAATTGGCTTGTTTGGCACGTTTCACACCACTAACCGCCAATGTTCTAAAAGTCACGTGATAAACAAGCTAAGCTTGAACATATTTTTGAAATTCATTAGGTTTTCAAAATAATTGGCTTGTTTGGCACGTTTCACACCACTAACCGCCAATGTTCTAAAAGTCACGTGGCGCTAGTTGGGCTGTCAGCCACCTTCGAGCGATTAATCGGCAATTAATTGGTGCATATTAATTAGGTGATTAATCGTTAGTCGGACCTAATCGGATAGGCTCCACCAACGATTAATCGGCGGTTAATCGCCGATTAATTCCTTATTTTAGAACACTGTTGACCGCATATAATGGTGTGCGAATTTTTCATATTCATATTTCCAATTTTATAACCATCTTGATTATGCCGCCCATTGCTGCGCACAGGTCGTGCACTCCCCTTGGACCTGCCACCCTTGTTTAGCTTTACCCTTCCTGCAAGAGGGAAAAACCGGAAACGCATGAGTTATGATTGCAACTATTAGTATGAATAGTATGGCTAAAGCCTATAGAAATTTCCCCTGGCATAGTTTAGAATGTCTTGCGAAAGGAGCGCCAGACGACTTGGGTATCGGTTTTTCTGTTGGTATGGTATGTACTAGAAGTGGCAAATTAAACCCAAACCCATTAAAAAATCCAAACTCACCTTCTAAAAAATAAACCCAACCCAGCCCAATAAGTCATGCATGTAACCTATCAAAAAAAATTCCCTATCAACCGATATAATCCCACCCCTACCTGGAAATTTTTCAAGAATACTGGATCCGTCCCAGTTTCGCATCTCCGACATTTGTCGATCGTGGAGTTTATGTATAAAACACGAAGTTGATCACCAAGACGACTTTAATCCAGCCTTCATCGCTCAACACAACGCTAATATAGTTTATAAATCAGTTCTTCTCCCATTAACGGACTCGAACGATATTATGTTAGGCTCCGTTCGGCTAAATAAGCCAATTGGCTTATTTTTTTGGGCTCATAACTAATTGGGTCTAAATGGGTCAATGACCCAACAAAGACCCAACCCACTAATAACTTACCCAATTTGGCCCAAACCCGCCTATTTGACATCCCTAGTATGTACCAGTATTGGGGATTTACCAGGTTCCGTTGCGGGCACTACTCTCAATGCATATATCTACTTTAAAAACAATTGCGGACAACATACAGTTCACCATGGCGAATCATACATTAAAGTTAACAAAATACCCTAAGATAGACTACAAAACAACCAACCGTAAGTTGCAAGATCATCGAAGGACATCGAAGCATACACATTGTCGAGCACATAATACATAGCAAAAAGTACTCCAAAAGAGACTTAAGAAGTAGAAGAAGAAAGGCAAAAGGTCTACATAGCACATAGGAATCTTTCCATCTTGGTCTCCTCCGATAGAAGTACTTCCATTTCCTGTATTATAATGGCTCTCATTCTCATTTGGGGAATTGTCTGCAGCAGCATCGAAGTTAGGCTCACCATCTTCCAACGTCAATGCTTGTAAAAACAGTGGTTCAATAATCTCCCATCCGACATCCTTGATATCAAGTAGAGTAGCTTCTTCACAAACCCACTCGTCTCACACATCTGTGCCCTCAAGACTAATTGGGTCAAGACCATCTTTTCTTCACTTAATATTCCTACAAATATAGCAGTCACTTTTCATTAGGTCCATATTCATAGCACATCAAATATGAATTTATGATCATTTTGTTAAATAGTACCTTTCTCGAAGTTTTAAATTATGATGAACGAAGACTGGATCATTTAACTTTTGTGCTTTGGTCTATTTCGTCTCCTAGAATAGATGTACTCATACGCACTCCAATTCCTTTGACATCCAGTTGTATTGCAACGCTGACTAAGAATTTAATCATCTTAAGTTTTTATTAGGACTAATTTTAAGGTATATCAAAGTGTTAGTATTTATTTTATTGCTCTACTTTGATTTTTTGGTTCTTAGGCTATTAGAAAGCAACCTCCTGCATGAGAAGAGGGTTGTAAATAGGAGTGAGCATTGTGTCAGGTCCCGTCGCGTTCGTGTCACAAATATTTTGAGTGAGCATCTCTGTGTGTGTGTGTGTGTGTGTGTGTGAGAGAGAGAGAGAGAGAGAGAGAGAGAGAGAGAGAGAGAGAGAGAGAGAATTGCGAATCTTGGATGTCAACTGGTGCTGGTTGTAGGGTTTGTAGTGACTAGTTTGGTCTGATTCTTCCAAATTTAAATCCGTATCTAATTTTGTACTTCTATGTTTAATTGTTTACAATTGTTGTTTGCCCTTATAGTTTTTAATTGATTCCTTACAAAATTCAATTTAACCCTGCTGAATCCGTCAACCAATTCTGCCGTATCCCTTGTGTATCTCTCAAGTATCTGAAATTAAAAACATTAATTTACATACAGGATATGTATTTGCCGTGTCCAATACGTATCAGGCACGTATTGGTGTCCGTTACACAATCCGATACCCATACTCGTTTCGGAGTATCTGTGCTTCATAGTTATCCTTTCGTTTCCAATTTCACTTAGGGTTGAACGGATTGAGGGAGTTAGTAGACATGTCATTCTCCTTAGTGATGAACTCAGAAGCTGCTTTAGTGGTGAATTCCGTACTAATATGGCAACCCCTTTAGGGGACATCATGGTAGAGTGAATCTGGGCAGTGGGTTCTATTATCATCATGCAAACAATAGAAGAAACAGAGTTAGAGTAGTGGAGCAGTTCCTGTTTCCTTAATCATCAATGATAAGGCTGACCTTGTCTTTAGAGTTGGAATTAGTTTCAAATTGTGGCTTGGATATACTTAAATCACTCGCAAGAGAGATGCTAGAGCCATCGCCAATACACCATTTAGTATATTTAGAGAGGATGTTTTGGATCTTGACTCTTGAGAGTGCCTTTCCCTATCATGGATGTTGTGGTTGACCAACTTCTGGGGTTAGATATGGTGACTAGTTGGAGATCATTAGGACATTTCTTGTTAAATAAGATAAGGTAGAGGATGTTGGAATGCAGCTATCAGAAATGAATAGTGGATTTTCTCACCACAATAATGAATTATATTGTTGAAAATTTCCTTCCAAATTTGTGCTTAGAATTTGCTTCCCAAATTACAATGCTTATTTAGTGGGTGCTCATCTTATTTTTGCGGGATTGAAAAAATGGTGACAAAGGTATGATGATGGAGGGGAGACCAGTTTTATAGACTAACAAGCGTGCTTCAGAAGGCAATAATGGACTGCTTTCACACCATGGCATGCACATGTTATTAAAATTTACTCCCTAAATGTTTCCTATTCTCGTATCTCTTCTTGTTGTTATTTACACTTTGGACATTAGGTATGTTTTCCTTGAAGTGCCTAACCTGTTTGCTATTCATCTCTAATATCACACTGATGTATGGTCTTGGTGGGAATGTCTTAATCATGTTCCATCTATTACCGTGGGTAACTAGTGGTGACCATCCTGTTGCTGGAGGTTGAATGACTTTGGCAAAGATGAGGACTTATGGTGGCATGGGCACCTTTACATATCTCCTGTCACTGCATTATGATCTGTAGTTTGCCTAAGATATTGTTGGCTACAATCAACTTTAGTATCTTTAAACTTCATTAATGACTGGAGCCGACATGTTATGCAATACTGGTGTTCATTTTTGGTCTTGAGGGGGTGTTAGTGATTTTGGTTTTGCTGGTGCTAAATGAATTGAGGCTTAGGGCTTCTAGTGTACAATTTTGTTTGCCAGTCCTGATGGTATGTGTTGCCCACATTGGGAGGGAGGGTATTTTCATAGTTTTCTTTGGAGGGTTGTTGACCATTGCTGCCAGGAACTCCTTTTACAACCAGGCAATTTTTCTGCAAATTGCCACCTTTCAGGAATGTTGCTGATAATTTTTTGCAAGTGTACTTCCAGCAAAAGGTGATATTATGGACTCTCAAAAATGACACCTCATTCTAGTTCACTTCGAACTATATTTGTTGCATTTGGTGACTGTTATATACAGTATGTGAGATTCGTAATTTGAGATTTGCCACATTTTTTGTTTAAAATTGGTGTGCTTAGAGGACACCAACATTAGTTGGAAGTTGGGTTCTCGTAACTGCTTTGGTTTCATGTTCCCTTCTTGTGTATATGATATATACTTGATTAACTCCTCAAATTCCTTGGTAATAAATGTAGCATGATTATGTTCATTAGGGCAAGTTTTTGATGATCTTTCATCGTGAAAATTAATTGCAGGGTCTACGATCAAATGCCAGAGCCAAGGTGGGTCATCTCCATGGGAAGCTGTGC
>BPLS01000186.1:944232-957395 GCA_019656275.1 Rhododendron kiyosumense
AAATGGTGGTGGTTACTACCACTACTCCTACTCTGTCGTCCGTGGTTGCGACAGGATTGTCCCAGTTGATATATATGTTCCAGGTTGCCCACCTACAGCTGAGGCCCTGCTCTATGGAATCCTCCAGCTGCAGAAGAAGATCAACAGGCGCAAGGATTTCCAGATTTGGTGGACTAAATAAGAGTTTACTATGTTTATCCACCCGTTATATTAGTTTTTTTTTTTTGTTTTGTTCTTGTGGAAGAATAAAACCAAACTGTGCTGGCTTACCCTTTGCAAACTGAGTTTGTTAAGTGTGAGGAGACTCTTCTCTCACGACTGTTGTTCTCGACAAGCCATAAGTGGTGTGATTTTATATCCGTTTGCAAAACAAACAAGCCATAAGTGGTGTGGTTCTATATCTGTTTGCGAAACAACTGTATTGTTTGTCACTCTTTTTAGGGTACCAGATGTTCCAAATCTAAACATATTATGAAGTGTGGCTTCCTCGTCTCTTTTGATGTCCTTATTTTTTATGTGCGTGTGGTGTCGACAGAAGCTGTCTGGGAATGGTAATGCATTTTTTTCGGTTCATCTTGCTATACTTAACGTATGATGTCTGATTGCCTTTGATTTTAGGTAGTGAAAATGACAGAAGTGTAGTACACGGTAGAGCTCACAAACAAGTGCAAACTTTTGAGCACAAACCTTTGAAAATTCCTACCGGTAGACGCTTTTGTTTTCAAAGACGCTTGGGCCACTTGGACCTTAGTTTCCTTGGGGTTTTCTTTGTGGTCTTTGTAAGAACTTGACACATTTCCAAAGCGACCCAAATAAGAATCTACATTGAAATATCATTATGATTAAAAAAATAGATGGATAATATTTTTTATTTAAAAAATGGCAAGATTTTTTGAAAAAGAATTAACTAGAGGGAGTTATTCCTTGTGTAACCACCTTTCACTGAATGAAACTCTTCAAATATTGGAGTATGAATTTTCATTTGGAGCCAATTTGATCTTGTTACTGCATTAGAAGTCAGAACGATTCAATTTTCCAGAACTTGAGAAACAAAACTAGACTCCATTTGTTTTGATGTAAAATATTTTAATGTAAAATGTTTGACCTATTTTCAGTGTTTGATTGGAAAAAAGACAATTTATTATTTTACCAGGTAAAATATTTTTGATCATATGGATGAAAATATTTTCCTCCCAAAAAGGGCGTAAGTTGTTTTTGGTTTCCAATTCATTCCACACGCTCGATCATCCTTTTCATTCACAGCCTCATCTCTTCTGCCAAGGCTCCAACCTTTTCGTTCCCAATTTGTTCACAATGTCCAAGCACTCTAACTTCACAATCAAACCTTAATCACATATAAAACAACTATTTTGATGGTTTTGAGCGATGCTACATTTTTTCAAAAAAAAAAAAAATCCAAATGGAGCCGAAGTTGGAATTTTCTTTTTGGCAAAATTGTTTTTCATGAAATTTTTTTTACTCTGAAAAATATTTTACTTTGAAACAAATGGAGCCTAAGTTGAAATTTTTTGTTGTTGAATTCAATCTCAGATACAACTTCATGAAACATAACTTGTGCCTTATTTTCTTCTCGCATGTGATATTTTTAGACGGTATAGTAAATGTTTCTGCCATATCACACGAACATGACACGAATTAGACGGTAGTAAATGTTTCTTGTTCGTCAAAAAAAAATGGAAACACCAACAATCAGGAAAAAAAAAACTGAGTAATTTAGAGAAGAATTCGTATGGCATGACACATACGTGACAACAGTTGACCCCCCCCACCCCTAGTGACTAGTGTTAACACCCTCAATGAAAAGATGATGTTTAGGCAGTGGCGGAGTTAGAATTTTCGATAATTAGGGTCGGAAATTTGAACTATATGTAATTGATGAACAATGAGGAATGCATAAACTAGCGCTACGTTTGGAAATTTTGTGGGTAGAAATTATATTTTAACTCCTTTTTTCTTTAAGTACAAAATCCTTATATGAATTAGGGCAAAAATAAAATTTAAAATTGGGTCAAATTAGTAAAAATGAGGTAAAAATTATACACATCTTTATGAAAATTTGGTGGCCTATGGGGTCGGTTGCCCACTCTTGTCTCTATGTCCCTCCGCCACCGTATATAGAGATAGTGCCAACCTCGATATTTGGGTTACTCAAGCCCAACCTCAAATTTGGTTGCATACTTACTATTAAGTTATAGAAAATAAAAATAATAATAAACAAGTAAAAACTAATTAAATCAAGGTTACATGAGTTTACATTTTTTTTCCCTTTGCCCCATGGTGGGGGTTTGCCCAAGCCCAAGGTATTGTGGGGCCTTACTCGGGCCGGTTCTGACAGAGACATTATTAAGTTTCGTTTGAGTATTCGGTCTATTTTCGTCAAATTAATTACCTCTTTACTTTCAAGTCTTTTCACAACAAAAAAGCTAAGGAAATCGATTGGGGGACTAATGGCCATGGGGACCGCACTCTGGACCCCATACAGATGATCTGAGCCGTTTAATAATTTTAAAAAATAAAATTGGGTGAGCCCGTAAAAAATCAGCTCAATCCGATTTGTATAGGTGCTCGATCCAATCTTTCATTTTTTCATGGATTCGAAATTTGAATGAAAAAAATAAAAGATTGGATCGAGTACTTACACTTATTGGATTGAGCTGATTTTTCATGGAGCCCACTTAGTTTTTTTTTTTAAATTATTGAACGGTTCGGATTATTTGTGCGGGATCCAGAGTGAACCCCGCGTGCCTGTCGGTTCTCACTGTTAGTACCTGTTGGTTTCCGTAGCAGAACTGTTGATCACAGATCACAAGGAGCATTTGATCCTAATTTTTTCCCATAATTAACCATAAGCATGTGGATTTCGTTCTAGAAAATGAAATTAGAAGCTAAATAAGGATACTAGAAAACGGGTTCAATGTTTGTAGGAGTTTCGTAAACTTTCAGGCCTACATATTTACCAAAGAAAAAAGAAAAGAAAAGAAGAGAGGAAAAAAAAACAGGTGCAATGTTTATATCAAGACATAAAGCAATTTATATAGAAGCAAACCAAGCGTGTCAAGTTGGTAACTTCACCCTCCTTCCTTGGTGGAGGCAGGAGTTTGAATCCAGCGAGGGTGGTGTTCAGGCTATAGACAATTTTTGGACTCCTTGTGAACCAAGGGCCCGATTGGATGCAGATATAGTATTTGAATCCATGCAAAAATTATTACATGCGAAACAAAAATGATACTCACATAATAATTTAAACATATAAAAAATTGTATTTAAATTATTGTGTGTGTAGCATTGTTGTATGTGAATTAAAAAATTGACAGTGAAATGATAACCACATCCAATCGGGTCCTTAGTTCACAGGGAGTCCAAAGATTATCCATAGTCTTGAATCTCACCTTGTCCATAGCCCTGAACATCACCCTCGCCCCTCTTGGGGCTCGAACTCCTGCCTCCATTGAAAGAAGAGGGTGAGTTTACCAACTTAACAAGCTTGGTTTGTTCCCGTATAGATTTACTTATTTGATAACCTAAATTCTGTACTTAAAACTAAATCAATTAAGTAATAAGTGATTCAATAGATTTGATACATTTTACATTGCTTAATAAATTAAATGCTATTTAAAATATAGGCTAAAAAGTTGAAAAAAATTGAGTAGTTTTGAGCTACTTATTGTGGCTAAATTTTTGTGTACACATTCAACAACCATACCACCACCACCACTTCAGCCCACTGCCACAACAACTACCACACCGACACTGCAGCTATCGTCCAAATGCCACCATTGCACAACCACCTCTCCACCACCGTTATCCCACTACCACGCCACCGCCGCCACCGCCGTAACACCACGATTACACAACCACCACTCCACCACCATTGATCCACTACCACTACCACCACCATCACAACGCCACCATTGCACAACCACCACTCCACCGCCACCACAACCACTCACTGCCACTATTACACCACCATCACTCCATAGCCACCCTACCATTACACCACCACAACTCTAGCACCACTCCACAGCCGCCCTACCATTACACCGCCACCACTCCAACACCACCACCACCACTCCCACTCCATCCCCACCTTCACCACTCTACCACCGCCCTCACTCCATCACCACCACCATCACAATCACCACTGCACCATTACTATAAGTACATTGTGACCATTAGTAAATTAAAAGAGAGTCAGAACTAAAATTAATTCATAATTTTTTTTAATTCAGTGTTTAATATGTTTATCAAATAGCTTTTTAGCTTAAGAAATCCAGCATTAAGCTTTTAGTATTTAATTTTTCAGCTTTCAATTTTATCAAACAACCCATACCACCCGAATTAATTGCATCTCAATTAATTGCATTAACCAGGTCAACCCCTTGTACGATCTTATTATTATGAGAGATGAGAGATGATCATGAAACTAATTATGTACTAGTACTTAAATTCCCTCATGACACCCTATTTCTTTGACCCCAACTATCAGAAAAACACTGGCGATCTAGTTGAAGCTAGCTCACCCAGTTGGCATCCAACGTTAATATTCGACAAGTTAATTCTACAAACTAATTTTTTAATCCAATGATGCAATTTTCTTGACCTGTTTATTTTAATCAAAACAAACACTTACTTTGTGGCTATTTTATTTAAACTTTTGTTGTCAGTGTCATGTAATTTTGAATGATTTAATTAGTAGTATATATTTGACCATGATGCCCGCTCTAATTAATTAATGAGACCTTATTTTACGCAAATGATAAGGTTCAATGGAACCCTACGTCACTTCATTTGAAGGACTCAGTTTTCCTATACAGTAGATCTTACTGCCTCTCTGAAGGCTACGTTGACGGCATTAAAAACTCCTATCACTTGTTTTGAAACCTACCTAACGTCGACAAAGCTTCTCGATCTCCCGTTAAACTCAAACAGGAAAGTTAAAGTTGCTTTAAGCAAAAACTCGTCCCTTTAATAATCACTGTTTATCTCAATTCTCAACACGATCTTAATTAAACTTATTCTAAACATTGATTTATCGTTTAATTTACACAAAATATATATTTGACGCGCGTGCGTTAGAAGGAGATTTTCGGTTAAAGTAGTACTGGAGTTTGAATTACAAAGGGCGAGATCTTCCCAGAATATGTGATATATACTTGTCCACGGCAGCAACAACTCATGCTAGTTGCAACTCGATCTTACTGCAGATCGAATCCTCATTTGAAAACTAGATGCAAATTAATTTCTAACTTATCCCTTATTCATCTATCTCCCGGCCCGGCCAGAGATCTATTTTACTACTAATTTGTTTTCATCAGGAAAAAAAAAGATTTTATTAATCTTTGAAAATAAATTTTAAAGAAGTAAGGGCACAATAGCATTACAGCAGGAAATTAAACAAGCATCGATCCCAACAAATTTGACAGACAAACACCCCACAATCATATGCGACTATCACGCCGGCCGGTATGATTTTGTCAGGCCTCTTTTCTATGGTTTGATCATCTGATTTGTTTGGTTCCTCCTTCGCTTGTCTCACTTGCACTGCTATTGTTGCTCCGAATAGCTTAATACCATATGCTTCTTGAACATCAGCCATGACAGAGAGAGAGAGAGAGATGGGTATGTTTTGAAGAGAGAGAGAGAGAGAGAGAGAGAGAGAGAGAGAGAGATGTTTATGGTTGCTGGGAAGAGACTAAGGATGTGCTTTTATACGTATAAGAGTATGTATCAAATTACACATGAATTAGTTGGCATGCAATCTTCTATTAAGGCTGTAAAATATCAATCGTTATGCACCGTAAAGACCGATACGTAACCATTTTTTATGATACCGTTACATCGCAATATATCGGTGAGATGAAAAATCTCATACATATCGGCTATTCCCATTATGTATTGGTTCATTTTTTTTTACAGACGGACTAGTTTGATTAATGATGTTGAATAACTTAAATGTATTGATATCGTAAAATAAATTGTTATATACTTATGAAAAAAATTTCAAATCAGGTATTTTTGTATGATTATTTTTAGTTGAGCGTTCATGAGGAAAAAGATCAAAAACGTGTATTTAATACTATATCCCTAGTAGACATATGAAATATATTATTGCCTCTATTACTAGTAGTAGTATTGTTTTTTGGGTAAAAAAAACTGAAAATTAATACAGTCCTAGTTTCATCATGTGCGTATTATAGCCGCCAAGAACTAGGTGGAGGTGGGGATGTGATAATTAGTTGGTGCTGAACTTTTTGTCCGCATCACTAGGCCACGTCGTCAAGGAGAAAAGTCCCCTCCTTGGTGTGGGTCCCAAAAGCCAGGTGGGGTTGCGTAGGAAAGGGAATCCCAATTGAAAGTCCGGAGTGGGAAAGCTAAAAAGGCCTTTTTCATTTGGAATGGAAAATCCTTGATGGAGAATTCTACAGGTCAGCCCAAAAGGCTTACTATAGTGATTCTGATTCTCACGCCAGTCGTTCGGCTAAATAAGCTAAGGCCATGTTTGATAACAGGTTTGAGAGTTGAGATTAGAATAATAATCTCATGAGATTATTAATACTTTGTTTGGTAATAAAAAAAGGTTCGGACTATTACTCCGTTGGGATGCCGAATCCGGAGATTAGGGGTATTAGCAGTACCCCGTAAGACTTGGTATTCGTAATCCGATCCCAACTCATTCTCATTATTAATCCCTTTTCATTACCAATTTCTTCTATCAATCCAATTCCATCATCTAATCCCATCTCAAACAAACATGATATTAATAATCTCATCATCTAATCTCATCCCAAACAAACATACTCATTATCAATCCCTTCTCATTAATAATCCCATCTCATTTCCAATCCTAATCCCATCTCCTTACGAATCCCATCTATTTATCCCCGTTATCAATGGGGCCTAAGTGGCTTATTTTTTTTTTTTTATTTTTATTTAAATTTTTTTCGTATCACTTGGCTTATTATCAATTTTTTGGAGATTATTGCATCCTCACTACAAGAGAAATCTAAAAGTAAATTTTTTTAACCGAAATCCAATTTTTTTAATAAAGACAAAAATAAGCCAGTAAGCCAATTTTTTCGTTTTTATTAAAAAAAATAGATTTTGATCATAATTTTTTACTTTTTAAATTTCTCTTGTCGTGAAGATGCAATAATCCCCAAAAAATTGACAATAAGCCAAATGATACGGAAAAAATTTGAATAAAGACAAAAAATAAGCCACTTGGCTGGCAAGCTTGTCGGCTGATCTACCCAGTTAAAGCACAATGACCGTGTTGGCCTTGTGCGTTCCCCACTTCCCCCTTAATTTTGACTTTCCAAAATTCCAATTTATGTGCTGAAGAAGCGTTCCTCCAAATAAATAACAGCTCGTCCCCAATTAAAAAAGGCAGTGGGCTAAAGTATACTTCCTCCATCCCATAAAATTAGTTGAAATTATGCACAATTTTTGAACTTAAAAATAATATATTTAATGAAATATTATAATTTTTGTACAATATAAATCTTATTTAATTGATGAAATATATATTCTGCACTTTTGCAACAAAAAAAAAATTATTTTAATAAGTACATTATTTTTAAGTTCAAAAATTTTACGTAATTTTTTAGGGAACTAATGGGAGGTTGGGAGTAACAAAAAGTTTGTTGACACAGATGTTTTATGCTGATCTTGTATATATGTTTTCTGTGTGGCTCACCTCGGGTCCTCGAGTCCAGCAAAGATGATTAGAACAGCTTATTTCTTAAAATGACTTTTTAAATGTTTATGTGAAAACTCAACTACATCAGATATCGGTATGTGTTTTTTCAAAATTCTTAGGGTGAATCAGTTTTTTTCCTATGAATATAAAAAAGAACCTACCGATATTCAATTGAATTAATTTTTTACAAGAACACTTCAAAAATTGTTTTTATTAAAAATGAGCGGTTGGAATCATCAGATTGAGTTTATTTTTACAAGGAACCAAATACGTATGTACTCTATTTACTTATGTAGTTATGTGTAGATACTACAACAATAACTTCACATGAAGGTCAGAAAGACAGCTGCTACGGTCGCCTTTCTTTCTTTCTTTTTTTCCATCGTTGCATGCAGGAGCTCATTCCGAATCCCACAAAAATACTGCACAAAAAATATCTATAAAATATTAATATAATTTTTTATGGGATTCTGTTAAAATCAGCTCCATAACATGTCGAAAAACTAATTATGTGCTTTGCTGCTGATGTTCGAAACACGAGAATTTTTTATGAATTTGAAGCGTTGAATAGTTTAGTGTAAGATTCTATGGTTCTTCATATTTTTATGCATTTTGTGATTAATTCTGAAAAAATTACAAAAGCAGGCACTCCTAGGGGCAAAAATAAGCAAATAAAAAAGGCAAAAAAAGGCCGATAAAAAAAAGATAAAATAGGGCCAAAAATAAATCCCGAGGGATTGGTTTGATGGTTAAAGCCTAAGATTTATGATTTATTTCATTGTAAGGTTTCAGGTTCAAAACCCTTACAAATGCTATCAACTTCTTTAAGGAAAAATGATGGCTTAAGACATGTTTTAATAATTAATACTCCCTCCGTCCCTTATTTAGAGTCTAGGATTCCATTTTGGGCTGTCCTTTAATAAGTGTCAATTTTGTAAAGTTAGTGAATAAAAATTGGTGTATTGTCTATTTTGTACATAAAAGTATATTCCATTTTGAAAAGTTAGTCAGTAAAAGTGTAATGATGATGGGTAAGTAGAAAAAATGGAGGAAAAAGTTGATGTGAAAGGTATAATGATGATATCTTTTTAATAAGTTGGAGTTACGAAACATGACACTTAAAAATGGACGGAGGAAGTACCTGCTAAGGACAAACTAAGAATATTTATTAATGCTAAATGTTATTAGTGGGTATTAATTATCAAAACACGTCATTGGCCGTCATTTTCCCCTTCTTTAATTGGGATCAGTCCATACAAAACTGTGAGATTGGATTTCCAAAATTAGTTAAGGTGCGCGTAAGGTGACGTGAACACCTAAGTTATTTTAAAAAAAAAAGGGGGGGGGGGCAAAAAGTAGCAACAAAATTTTAAAGGTAATGGGCTCACTTGCAGTAGCTGTGAATATTAAAAAAGAAGAAGTAACCGTGAACTTGAAACAGCAAAAAGTAGAGATGAAATGCTAAGGGCAAAGTAGGCATTTAGGAAAAATATAAAGAACATCTGACATGTACAGAACTTAAAGTTCAGCCAAAGGAATAAGAAAGTGACATGTGGAGGCATTGGTATTCCCCATCATCAACTGATTACAGAGAAACCGTTTGTTTTTTTCGACGTTGGGGGTATCCGGACAAGCTAATAAGCATCATAGCTAATTCCCTGATCTCCAGTTCGATCAAAGATGATGCATTCAGGTATTTACAAAATATTTCTTAATTGTGGCCTGACCCTAATAATTAATTATATGGAGAACAAATCCATTAATTAATCGGACTAACCCCTGAGGCTAATACTTATCAAATAGTAGTAAAAGATAAGATTACATTGCCACATCATAGTCCTGTGCTTTAATCGTCACAGCTGTCTCACTTTTCATGTGGTTGCAAGGAGTATTACCTACGTTAAACAAAAGAATTGACTACCAATCTCTACTGTTGAAATGAAATTAATAGATAGTAATCCAAACACAATAAAATAACTATCCCATGTAAATTTAGTGGGTAGATATTGGAATTTTGATAAAAACGGCGTCATGATATCACCATTATATATATTCGATATATTTTTCTGATTTTGTTTCATTCTACAAAATACACTCTTTATATTACTAATGCATATTTGTTTTTGTGTTGCGCGTATGAAAAATAGACATGTAGATCATGTTTGCCCAATGAAATTATAGGTATGTGAATTTATTTGAATTCACATTATTTGAATTACCGAATTACCAAAAAAAGTTAATTTTTTTTGTTTTTTTTTGTTTGAGTAATTACAACACACATGTACTTGCTACCTGTCTATAAAAAATTTCAAAAAATACGTTGAATGATCAAAAATTACTTAAAATTTTCCTATATTCAAATGTGGACTATATGCTAATATACTGATTCCACGTACCATAATACACAAATTAATACTTCATGTTGTATTAGGTTTTAAAAATGTAGACGGAGCTAGGCTGCCAATTGGCCTGACAATAGCTCTGCCCCTGATAAGTCAACAACATGATCATTAAGAATGCGGTGTTTGTTATCATTGTATTTATGATAAAAATAATAATTCCATAGTAAATATTAAAAGTATATATATGAAGAAAGAATATTTTTAAAACTTTATTGTTTAAAAAATATAAAACAAATTATGACCCAAAAAAAAGAAAAACATTAACTAAAAAATAATGTAAATGAAAATTAATATTTCAATTTTTTTTGTACCGTATAAAAAAATCTCGATAAGATCTATCAAACAAGATCCATATTACTAGAAAAATTACTTAAAATTGCCTTTTTAAAAAATAAGTATTTATTTCGTGTTCCGGAATTGTTTTTGTGTGGAGCTTTTTCTTGTATTTGTTCAGAACAAGTTTATTTTAAATTTCCCCATCAACAAGAATAAAAAAAATAGATAGAGGGCCATAACAGGATGAGGAATTTTAAGATGTCTCCGACCATATGGTGTGTCCAAGCATAAAAAGCTATGCTTTTTTATGTTGAATATTGTTATGACAGGGATACTTAAAAAATATATATTTTTGAAAATATTATACCGTCTTAGAAAAATTTTATGCAACACAAGGTATTAATCTTGTTATATTTTCTGGCTGGGCAGTATAATTTTACCCTAATAAGATATTATCGGGTTCTTATATGGACAACATGCTGAGTTGTCAATAAGACAAAGATAATGACAAAAAGACGCACACTCTTTTTATTTTTTAATATATTTTCACACATTTAATACATTTTTTTAAACTTTAACAACATTCGAGTCGAGTTGGTTTGTTTTAGCATTTTCTTTAGTAATTAGCAGTATAGTGTGATTGATCCCCATATCTGGCCGGATGCTCCTGTTATGGCATAAATTGCGAACACTTTCTTTTCAGGGATTCTTTGTTTGATGATGACTTTGTTGTTACGTTTTCATTCGCATCAATGGAAGTTGAAGTGTCTTTTGGTCTGATCAGTTGCAACTCCTGTGGAACGGTTGAGTATTGGCTTGGCCCTTTTCATGGAGAATTAGGGGTTTTTTTTTAAATACACAAAATGAGATGAGTTTAGAGTGCAGGTATGGTACCCGTCATTTCCGTTAAAGAGTATTGTCCCGTCAAATTACACCACTATTTGTAAGGGATCCCACCGCATGCACCTACATCGAGACAATGGGTATGGTACCAAGGTCTTGTCCAACCAAGTCCAAGTTTCTAACCAAATCTACCTACCCCTCATTGGTGAGAATTATGAGAAATTTTCCAGTGCCGGGTGGGTACCATGTGGTGCCCGCTCGGCACATCTAGGCCATCCATTTTAGTTTTGGATGGTTCGGATTTTGAGAGAGAACAAGGAGAGAGAGTGGTGAGGTGAGAGGAGAGAGAGGGTTTCAATATGGCTGTCCAATATACTTTTTGTAACGCCCCCAAAATTAGGGTACGTTAAAAGGACAATTTATTACAGAAAATAAGGAGAGTCACTGCTCTTATTACAACATAGCTCTCGTAAGAGCTTTTGAAATACAACATAGGATAACAAAAGGAAACTAAGGTTTCCTAACTACAGCTCCTCTTGCTTCTTCATCCTAGCCAGCTCCTCAGCTCCGGACGCCTCCAAGTGAACTGTTCATCTTGATCATCTACAAGGTCTGACACATTATACCGGCGTCGCCACTAATATAATATGCCAGGGTCACCACAAGGCAACACCGTGAGCTACGAAAGCTCAATAGAGTAACCCTACCCACTAACCCTTAACTTATAACAATACAACAGACAGTAGCAATGATACATCCACAATCTAACTACCGTTGGTGTCCAAGATTCTCCGAGTTTCTCCTACGCGACTCATCGTAGACCGTGTCTCCATTTCCATATACAAATCAACTTTTTTCAAAATCATTTGCATTGGCTCCGTACCGCGGATAACCAAGCCTTTCAAAAATCTTTAGCATTGGCTCCGAACCGCGGATAATCAAGCCATACACACCCAACCTCGGTTCCGCCGTTCCGGGTTCCCGAGTATCCTCACAATGGTTCCGCCGCACCGGGTTCCCATTGGCACACAATGCATTGGCTCCTCTCCATGGATAACCAAGCTATACCTCACCATGGTTCCGCCGGTCCGGGATCCCATGGGAACACACACAACCTCACAATAGTTCCGCTATACCGGATTCCCATTGGAACACACACACACACACACACACACACCATTCACATAATACCCTCGAAATAGTCATTATGTGGTTTCCAAAGTACTTCCTTGCTATCTGTAACGCCCCCAAAATCAGGGTACGTTAAGAAGCATTTATTACATAATAAAGAGAGTTTATTACATCATAAATACTTCAAAGGGTACATTTATTCAACAAGGAAAGGAAATTAAGGCTTCCTAACTACAGCTCCTCAGCTCCGGACGTCTCCAAATGAACTGTCCATCTTGATCATCTACAAGGTCTGACACATTATACCGGCGTCGCCACCAATATAATATGCCAGGGTCACCAAAAAAGGCAACACCATGAGCTACAACGCTCAATAGGAAATTCTTACCCACCAACCTTACAACTAACAATCACTTAATCAAATTCGTTTAATCATCTACCGTTGGTGTCCAAGGTTTCCCGATTTTCTCCTACGCGACTCATCGTAGACCGTGTCAATCATTTTCCATTTACAAAACCGTTTTTCGAAATCATTTGACATTGGCTCCGTACCGCGGATAACCAAGCCTTTCAAAATCTTTAGCATTGGCTCCGTACCGCGGATAACCAAGCCATACACACCCAACCTCGGTTCCGCCGTTCCGGGTTCCCGAGTATCCTCACAATGGTTCCGCCGCACCGGGTTCCCATTGGCACACATTGCATTGGCTCCTCTCCGCGGATAACCAAGCTATACCTCACCATGGTTCCGCCGGTCCGGGATCCCATGGGAACACACACAACCTCACAAT
>BPLS01000186.1:962518-981473 GCA_019656275.1 Rhododendron kiyosumense
AAGACCCGATAATTTTTTAAAAAAATAAAAAATAATAATAATAATAATAATAATGATTATCGAAACAAAAACAATTATTTTACTCGAAAAATTATTTATGTAGTCACACCAACTTTATTCCCATAATTGATTGTGTGCGCGAGTGCCCAACGAGTTAATTCTTTGTTGTGTGCGTATGTGTACACTGGATCATTCCACCCAAACCTATACTCTGCCATCACCTCTCATCTCCCGCTCCTTTCTTCTTTTCAGCCGAAAATCCCACCTTCTCCCCCTGCAAAGAAATCAGAAACCCACTCCCCCACCATACCTCCTATCCCATCCAATCACTCCAACACTCCAAAAAAAAAAAAAATAAATAAAATCCAAAACCCACCTTTATATACCACCCTATTTCACCCTTTTGTTATTTCCCAGCCAACATTTCGGCAGAGGAGAGAGAGAGAAGCAGGAGAGAGCGAGAAGTCAGAGAGGGAACAAAATCATTTTCTTTTCTTGGTTCTAGCCGAGATCAACCTCCATTTCCGACCCCATTTAGGTTCCAAAAGCAGCCCTGGAACTGCCCTGAAAATCAGCCATTTCAATACCGAGCCATCACCTCCTGCCGTGCTCACCATCACCATCCGACCGAGCTCCGCCGCAGCTCGGACCCACCACCGAAATCTCTTCGAAAAACCGTTTCGCCGGACGAAAGGTAGTTCGGAACTCGCCTCCCTACGTATATTATCGTGTGTATTTGTTAATACTAGTAATTGATGAGTTGGTTTTCGAACCCGGCGTGGCCCGTCGAAATCCAGTGGACACTCCCCTGTTTTGCCGATTTCCATAGCTACTGGAAATTATAAGATTCTTTGGATTAATTGCAGTTTGGTCCCTCGAGTTTATTAGCTTATAAATTCAACCCTTGAATATTAAAGGCTAATACTATAAAACCGAAGTTAATTAGTTTTGGTTAAGTTCTAGTTTATATTGTAATCATGAATTATTTTAGTACGGGCATTACTCCGCGACGATTAAGAATAAATATAGACTTTAGTTTTGATAAAGAAAAGATAAAATAAAGGAACCACTTAATTTATTTTTCTCACAAGATTAATTTTATCGCATGATTATTTTTATGGCATTGTTGGTTGGATCGCATGATTATTTTTATGGCATTGTTAGTTATCGCATAATTATTTCTGTGGCATAATTAATTATGTTGCATGATTATGGGTTGTTAGCATGTTAGTATTTTTAGTTGAAATGTTAAAATATGCGCCATGTTGTTGCATTGATAGAATGGACAAATAGGTTCCCGGAGTTGGTTGCGATGTGCGGATTTAACATGTTAGACGTAAAAGTAGGATTAATGGAAAAGATAATAAAGTGAGAGGCTGAGATTTGGATTCCGGGCATGGAACCCGAGGCGATGTATTGATTGGAGATTGTTGGTGGTGAACTTGAGAATTATTGGTTTACGAAACCCTGGGTACGGCATGGTGATGGTCGGATCTCGGATATTGGGACGGGTCATAAGGGAGGTATTGTGCTTGTGTCACAACCCGGGCTCGAATGTGCTCGCGTGCGCATCCGATGAAGTTTTATCCGAACTTATGGTCACGGATGGGTTACCGGGTATATAACTTAGGTATCTTTCATCCGGATCTGGAAAAGGGGAGTCAGACCACACCAGTGTTGTGCCAGAGGTTATGGGTAGGAACGGATCTGTGGATAGGATCCGAGATTTCACATAGGTTAAAGGATAGTAATGAAAGAAAAGTTGATTGTTCTCTTTTTATGTTATTTTTAATGCATGTTAATTATATTCCTATTGTTTGTAAGTTATGGGTTCGGGTGGGTTTTGGCTACTGAGCGTCATCGCTCACGGTACTATGTTGCCTTGGTGACTCGAACGCCAGGTACCGAAGATGGAACAGAAGTGTCGTATGATTCGATCGAGTTCAATCCTATTGAGGAAGAAGCTGAAAACCTTGGTTTCCGTGCGCATAGTTGCTCTGATTAATTTAAGTCGATTTTGTTTTGGAAGGTTCTAAGTTTATTTGAAAAATGTAATATTTTGATTTATTCGAAATGGTTGTAATATAATGACATATGCTTTTGAAATGATGATGTAGTAAACTTGTGAATTTCTTTTGTGAAAATAATTTGTTTTAAAATATTTTTTTAATGTCTCCAAATTTCGGGGCGTTACAGGCGGAGGGCAAAACGGGAAAGGAAGGATGAAACGCGCTGAAGAGAGAGGGGGGGAACGCCCGGGGGGAGGAGGGAGAAGGCGGCGCCTCCCCCCCCCCCCAGGGCGGAAAACAGATGGATGAGGAACTGGAAACTCAGGAGTTTAGAGAGAGAAGGGGAGTTTAGAGAGAGAGAGTTTGGACTTTCTTGCAAAAATAATTTTATTGTTAAAATTTGAAAAGTGTACCTACATCGAAGAAGGAAGAGAAGAGATTCAACCAAAGGTTGAAGGATAGAAGAGAAAATAAATGAACATAAAAAAGAAACCACCCACATTAATCTACCCAAGCTCCTGTCTCCTCTTGGAAATGATGAAATCATAAGGCCCATCAGCAGCCAACGATAAAATACAACCACCTTGAAAATCCTCCTGTAAAATATATTATGCAAATTATCATCCTGACACTTTTGTAAATGCTGATTATGTTCTTTAAAGATGAATACTATAATCGATATACTCCCTCTGTACCAAATTCTTGATCCTTTACGATTTTACGTGTAATTTTTAATGGCATATATTTCTTAATGTATATTGTTTAAAATATACAATATGTATCTTGTTTAATAGATTTTAATTATTTCTATAAAACAATGTTTTGAGAAACATAAAAAACAATATACATTGAGAGATATAGGTAATTGAGAATTACACGTAAAACTATAGAAGATTAAAAATTTGGGACGGAGGGAGTATAATTCAAAAAAATTGGGATCCAGACACCAAGTAATAAGATAGCTTGATAGCACAAGTGGGTGTACGTAGACGTAGTGTTTGCATTTAGAAGCTCCTAATGCTTTGTTGCGGCAACAATGACTCCAACTTATGATAGACAACTAATTATCATCGATTCATAAAATCAATTTTTACTGATAAAAAAAAAAACTAATTACCACTAAATAAAAAAAATAGAAGAACAGAGTTGGCTTGGAAAATTTATTTAGCCCGTTGCTTGCTCTGGTGGCATATCACCAAGTTGCTTAATTAAGTTATGATAAAATATCATGAAGTCTTCCTTTTCTTGGTTCATTTAGAGAAATGATTTTGCCACTCTATTTTTTTGTTAACGTCACTCCTCTGTAAGTGTATTTTGCACCAAAAATACACTTACAAGAGAGTGGCGTTAACAATAAAAGAAGTGACAAAATCAACGGCCTTCGTTTATTAGTTAATAGTTAACTCATTCCAATCTGTGCAAGTTGGGGATTTTTTTATGCTTAAACAAGATTTGCATACATTAAAGTACACTATATATACAGGTTCCTAAAAAAAAAAAGAAGATGTACACCATAATCTTGAGGCGGCGTCACCCAGAGTCAATTTCCATAGGGTTTTATTTCCCTCAACTCTCCCCCAGTTTTTATTTTTTGGGGTCCATTTCGGGCCTAAAAAATTGATCGGAATCATTCATTTTTTTAAACTCGCCAACAAGAGTATGCATGTATACCAAAAATCAGTTTGATCGGATTTCGTTTGAGGTTAAAAAAAGTGATCAAGATTCATGTACCCAAAAAGAAAAAAGGAAAATCATTTTGGCACTCCACTTTCTTATAAATGCATTCTATAATTTGTCTTTTAATACTTGTATTGTGTTTAATTCTAAGCACTAAAAGACAACATCTAGAATGAAAGTGGGGTGGCAAAAATATTATAAAAAAATAAGAAGTGCAGTACTATAAAGGAAATCTTGAGGCAGCGCCATCCAATCTAGGTGCGTGCATCTACCCGTCCAGATTTGTTCTTTTTTTCATCTTTTTTTTCCCGTTAAAAAAAAAAAATTTTATTTTCCCGTTCGATGGAACTGTTTTTCTTTGTAGATGTGCCCTAGAGGCCAGGCATGGCTCAACGTACTTGGAATAAAGAAGATCAATATTCCCTTAGGTCCAAAATGTTTTTTCGGCCTGCAAAATAATAACTTAAAAAAAATACAAAATTTTCACAAAAAATTCAAAAATTTATCAGAGACCAATGAGTTCTTTTAACGTAAGAAAAAAGTTTTAATTTTTTTCTTGCAGAAAATGCATATATTATTTTGAAGTCCTCTTACTTTACAAAACAAACAAATATTTTGAAATGGAGATGGTATTATAGTAGTACAGGCTCTATATTTGTTGCAAATAGAATTTGTGAAATACGGAGTAGTAACTGCGCTAACCGTAAAATATACGAAAGTCATGTGTTGGAGTTGAACTCTCTCATTCCTTGCATGCTTTCACATGGAGACACTTGGGGAATCCAAGCTTTCACAGCGATGCTGGATAGTTGTGCCCAAAAATCGGTAGGGAAAATGACGGCCCAGGAAATATTTTGATAATTAATACCTTTTAAGAACATGCTAAGAACATTTGTTAATGAATAAAATGTCTTTAGCGGGTATTAATTATTAAAACACGTCATTGGCCGTCATTTTCCCAAAAATCGGTATCATCTCGAATTCAACAAAGAGTTTAATTGGGCTGAGCCAATGCGGGCTCTATTCATTTGGGCCCAAACAAAAATCTATGTAACGTATTGTGATATTAGACCACACGTGGATCAGGCCTTACGGCCCTTCACTAATTGAGATCCACCTTGGTTTCAAACGGCTGGTTTGTCTTTTCTTTCACCCATTATCAGCCTTTTAGGGTTTCCTTAGTCTGTATATATAATGCTACACTAGTTAGCCGCATTCCTCTAAATTCACAACAAATGGAGTCTTTCGACTTGGCACTTTCTCGATCTGAGCTTAGCATGCCGCCCTTCAGCGAGAAAATCGTTCGCCTGTTCAGGGACGTATAAAATAGGCGACCACTCTCGTAATCATCAGATATACATCTATATTTTGATGTACTTATCTATAAATTTTTAGATGTGTGTGTGTGTGTGTGTGTGTATATATATATCTGTAGTATATTCATGTTTGTGTTATTTGGACTCAGTCGTAGTAGCTATTTGATGATGGTTTAAATTGCAGATTTAAGGTTCATGAATCTATCTGTAATTCTGAGGTTTCACAAATTGGTGGAAACACTTCCTTTTGGACTAAAAATGGATTCGGTCATGTGGTGAAATGGCATAAGTAATGTTGAGTCCTTGCGAAAAATGCTTGGATTTGTTTGATTGTGTATATGCTTCTGGCTGTTGCTGTTGATGATGATTTTGCATGCATATTTGTATGTCGTGTGTACGTTTGCGATGATCTTCAAACACAAGTTTGATTTGTAGGATTTCTATATACCTAGCGCTAGGAGTCTATCTTTGTCCATATCTTACTTGAAATTATAGGTGACCAAATTTTTGACTAAGTTATCATTAATGGCTCTATACAAGAGTCAACAGCAGGCACTTTTATAATAGTGTCCTGACTGCCGCTTAGAGCCAAGATGCATTCACCAGTAGAAGATCCTTGGAACTCACCGTTGTTTCATGATACAATAACCTGGTTACATTCCTTTACAGTTTTTTTTCTGTAAAGGATTATTCAATTTGCCATTGTCAAGCATTTGGGTTGGTTCATTTTGTGAATTGCTGTCTTGTTGTTTTTCACCTGTAATGAACCAATGGGTATCGCAGTAATTGGATTGAAAAAAACTTCTCTATTTTTATTTCTGCAATTTTAGCCTGGCCAGGGGACGATTTAGAGTGTGTTTATATCAAATGAAGTTTTTTTCCTCAAATTTCTACTCAATTTAAGTATAGTCACGGTTGGAGGGATGGTCTTGCGCACACTTGGCACTCCAGTCAGACACGGGGGTTTTGTTATGCAATAACATACCACCTTTTGCATGGTGCCTATAAAATGCTACTTATCACGATTGGAGGTGCTGCTAACTCTCTGTGGTTGCCTTCAAATTTAGAGTAGCAAAATCCATTTTTAACTCACTCCCATTAGTGCCTACTGCCTGATACATAATCACGTTGTTGCACAAAGTTATCCTGAAAATCATGCCCTTCGCAGGATGGCTTTACTCCTGTAGAACTGTTGTAGCAGATGAGATTGTTGGTTAAACTGTGTGCTTCACTTTTCATCAGTGGATCACCTTTTTTACAGCATCTACTTGCAGATTAATGCTGTGATGAGAAAGCTAACACGTAAGAAGAATCCACTTTGTGTGGTTTCTCCGATGAAATATCCTGTTACGCTTGGCTTCTGAGCATTCTTTCTACAAACAAACCCATTGCCTTTCTAGTGCATCCTATGAAATTATGTTGTTTTTCATCATGCCCTTCTCTGGTTCTTCTGTAATTTGAGAAATGGAGATTACTTCCTATGTTACTGCAATTTCTCAAAAAAATCGGGCTCCGTTTCTGCCCTATGTGTGTATGTTTCAACATCTGTTGCAGAATTCTTTCCTCAATCCTCAAGCTATTGAGGAAAAGGAAAGCATGCCCTTTCTTTAGTGTATGATCCTCTTTGGTTCACACCTTTTTTCACTTTGTCCTGTAGAATCATGGCAATGCATGATATTCATTTCTTGGTGTAGATCATGCTTCCGATGCATCTATAAGCAAATTTATGCGGTGATGAGAAAGCTAACATGTAAGCAAAATCCACTTTGTGTGGTTTCTACGATGAAATATCTTGTTACACTTGGCTTCTGAGCATTTTTGGTAAAAAACTAATTGCGATGCTGTAAAATTTTGTGCTGTTCCTGCCATGGCCTTCGTTTCATTCCTGCATTTACCATTAAAACGCAATTTCCCTCCCCTGGAATTGCCCCTTTCTATAATGTCACTTGAATTGGACCATGTGATGGTTGTTTAAGACCATTCTTTTTGCTATGTTTTGCCTGCCTTGATTAGGACGTCCAAGTACGTTGAAAAACAAACGTCATTTATATTAAGTTGCATATTTTGGAAGGAAGGCTTTATGAGACTGCAAAATGTGCTGCCAGCGATGGCAAACACTGATGGTGATTCACTAGTAACTCGTTTTCAAGGTACCTACTAAGGTGGGGCGGGGGGGGGGGGGGTGTGGGTGGTGGAAGGGGTGTGTGTGTGTTGGTGGTGATAGCCAAGCTAGGAATTGCAGAGATAAGGAGATCGAGATTTGGGAGATGAAGCGGCAGCTGAATAATCCAGACATTGTAGGCTCGCCATTGATTATGAAGTGAATGAGATGATATTTGCTTCATCTACGTGATATCATTTCTTGTCTGATTTGAGGTGTTATTGAAAATGGGAATGAATGGTTTGTGCTATTTCTCCCCCTCTTCTTGTGGATGATTGAATATTGATTGAAACCTCGTGTATGGGACCCTCGTCACCATGTATTGAACAGGTAGACGTTGGATGCGAGGATTTTTTTTACTTTTTTATTTATTCAGTTAAGAAAAAATAAATAAAACTCGTGGAAAAGAGAATACAAGGAGAAAATCTTAATTGTACCCATTCAAAAATTGAGTCCAACGTACACTTATTCGAAAATCTCGCATTTCCCCTCGCCTTTGTAAGTCCAACGTACACTTGTTCAAAAATGTCGACAGATGGTCCAATGTAGCTTGCCCCTGAGTAACAAGCTTCTTTGGATCTCTTTTGCACGGTCTTTTGTTGATTTTTCTCAATATTTACGAATTTGGGGTATATTTTTCGTCTCAAGAGGTGGAATTGAAAAGTATGAAAATAGAGACCAAAGTTGGAAAAAAATTCATATAAGACAATGAAAAATACCAAAAAATATTGTTTTGGCTCTTGATTTGGACCAGGCCTGAGAGGTTTTTTGGACTTAATTTTTTGGGGCCTGATCCTTTTGGGTGTTGGTGGGCTTTGACCCATCTTTTTTTTACTTTTTTCATCCAACCTTTGGTTGAATTTCCCTCCCTCTCTCCCCCACTTGATGTATTATTTATCAGGTGTTCTTAATAAAACTTGTGTTGCCTATAAAAAAAAAGTAGTAATTTTTAGGTCTTTTCATTGTCCTATATAAACTATTTTTCAACTTTGCTATATGTTTTTGTATTTTTCTGATTCCTTTTGTTAGGGAAAAAATATATTGTTAAAAATTTAACCCGAATTTTGTAAAGATTAAGAGAAAACAACCAAAAAGATTGAAAAGTTAAGCCAAGGTCTGCAGACAAGCTGAGCTTTAGAATGCTCAAGTTCGTTCGTTAAATATTGAAGTGAACTCAAGCCGACCTCAAGCTCAATGAAAATTAGACGAGCCAAACTTGCCTAGGTTTGAGTTGAACTCAAACTTATTCACAAGTCTTAAGAACTCAAAAATATTAGTCGTAGATGATTGTACTCTTATACAAGTCTAGAACTTACACTAAATTATAAAACACATAAAAATTTGTGTTTATAGTACTTTTAAAATTTATACATGCACAAGTTATATGCACATGTAAAAGTTCATATATTTAAGGTGAAATTTTTATGAGAGATGTATATGTACTCCAGGTTCACAAGAATTGAGTCGAATATTTTCAAATTCAGATTTGGCTCAGATATCTTTTTCCCTCTAACTTTCCTCTTCTCTCCCTCTTTCTATCACCTCCAACAGCTAGGGTTTTTTGCCGCCCCAGGCTCCCTTCTACCATCTCTCCCACCCTATCCCTCCCTTTCTGCCTCCTCCCTCCCCGCTTCATTTTAACCTTTTTTCTGTTATTCACAAAATCGAACAGCGAGATAGCGAGATGACAGCAATTGTGATCTTCAGTGGCGTTGCTGATTTCTGTCCTGGTCTCTAGTATCGTGTGTCCCTCTTGCCATTTTAGGGAGCCGATTTGTTGTTGCTTTACGGCGGCTGCGCATCAGAGGTTCCGATTCGGCATTCCAGCTCGGGTATGGCTTCGTCTTCTCTGACTCAGATCTGTTTTTTTCGACCCCCTTCCCTAGCTGTTCTTGCTCCCATTTTCTCAGCCATTAGTTGGGTCGTCGCTCCCGATTGGAGGTGCTTCTGGGTCCTCTAGCTTACGCTTAATGGCTAGGGTCCTTTCGGATTCAGTGGAGCGGTCGGCGTTGGCTCCCACTGTGGCTGTCGTTGGGTGGCTCGGTACTCGCCTAACGGCAAGGTTTTCACCTTTCGCGGCAGGTTGGGTTTGCTCTGGTTTTTGGATTCTCTGTCGTGGGTGGCTTGTGGAGGATTGGTGGTTGTGGTGGTGAAATCTGGCGGTGGTGTTGCCTCTATTAGATACAACGGTGGCAACTTTGGGTTTAGATTTTGAGTTTTCTTTTGAGTTGGGCTTTCATTGTTATATTTGGTCTTTTAGACCTTTTGTGTTTTCTGTGCTATTTATTGTATATCTGGGCACTTTAGGCCTTCAGATGTTGTATTGGGCTTCGTCCCTTTGCTTTGGTTCCAACTTTTGGTTGGAAACTTTTTCCCTCTCCCCTAATAAAATGCTATTTTGCCATTCAAAAAAATGTTCAAATTCGGCTCATTTAGCACCCGAATGGAACTCGAATGAACTTTTTCGGAATCGAGACTTGGATAGTTCGTTTACGCACCCCAGGCCAAACTAATTGGTACTCTAGCTAAATACAACTTTCATTGGAATGACATAAGAGAGGTTGAAGGATTCCACCATGTGTTGAACGTAAATTATGAGCGAGGCAAATGGAATGATGGACTGGGGATAGAGAGGCAAGACAACATGTGAAATCCACGAGATAAAGATTATTTGAACTCTAGAATTATATTTATACTTGTACTATGGGGAAAAAAAGAAAAAGAAAAAGAAAGAGATTCTTATTTATTTACTCTTAAACGAAGAGGGAGATAATACGGACTGGGATACTAGCTAATACAATCCTTCCTCCTCCCCATGTTATTAGCTAAACCCTTATGTGGGTTACTATTAAATGAACAAACAACTCAACCTTATCAAACATTCCCTAAAGGGCATATTATATTGACCTCTGATTAATTTTATGGCATCATCAAAGCATTCACCCTTTCCCCAAATGATCAGCAGAGACTGGTAGTAGTAGTATCATATTTCCTAGCTGCATCTCTCTCTCTCTCTCAACTCACCAAAAGAGCTCCCAGCTTTTGCTATGGAGTAGTCCTACTACTAGATACTCTAAAATTCTTCCCCAACGAATGAGAGCAACTCAATTGGGGAGTAATAATATGCTACTTGGCTGGAAAATTACCATATGCTTCAAAGTAAAAATACTACTCCACTAGTATTTAGCTAGTTGTTCCGAAAAGAATTTGGAAGCCTATAAAAACCATTTGCTGTTGCGAGACCTCTCATACGTTACCCTTTTTTTTTTGAACGGCGAAGCAAAAGATTTTATTGAAAAGAAAAAGAATTATAAAACAAGCACTTATTGGCAAGAAGCCAACAAAGAGAACTCCAATAGGCCTAGCCCAGATCACCTAAAGGGTTTATACAGGTAAGGATACAACAATAAAGCCCACAAGAAACCCGTAGCCCAAATACAACATGAAGCCCAAGAAGCCGAAAATCCAACCCATAAACTAAAAGGCATAGTCCATAGACAACATAGGTCAAGCCAGATACCAACCCATAAACAACATAGGTCAGCCTAAAGAAAACCCTACCCACCACCCACCACAACCACATGGAGAGACGGACAGCTACCACCACCGTCGCCGGAACCTGAAGAACAAGCCCTTGATATTGCCCTGAAGAATGGCCCACCTCCCCACTCCAAGAAGCCCCATCCGAACCAGCCACCACCAACACCGAACCAGATCCCGCAACCCAACCAACCGCCACCTGCGTCCACCGTCGAGATGCAGACCCAAAGCCACACCGCCGTGGCGCCGCCCTCGAACTCCATGCCGACCAAACCTCCCCAAATCTGAAAACCCACCGTCCACAACACCTCAGCAGTCACCACCTGAAACAAAAAAAAAACCCACCACAGCCAGAGGCTGTCGCCGCCACCCCTTGATGCCATCACCGCCAGCCCCTCCTTCGAACCAAACCCCAAACACCATCGGAGACGAACCAGCCACCAACTACAACAAAAACACAAAACAAAACAAAACCACAACCCTACTGCAACCCACCACCACCGCCCGCCACCACCACCACCACGGCCGACAGAACCAAACCACAACCAGATTTGTTTCAACGACCACTGCCAATACAAACGCCAAGCCGTTAGGCACAAAACCGAGAACCCCCGATACGTTACTTAATGTTGAAACAAATCAACAACACATATCTCGCCCCGTATTCGTGAAAGAAAATGAAAGAAAATCGGACTAGTGTATGCTTCAAAATTTCAAATAGATCCTGTCAGAGAAGAGGGTTCCGTGGCTTTAAGGAAAAGGAAACTAGTTCCAGTAAAAAAAATCACAAACCGAACTCTCAATTCTCGTATCTAAAAAAAAAAACACAAGTACAATATCTACTTACTACTTCCATTTCTCAACAACAAAGGTGAAGCACAAAGCTAGCCAAAATCAGACTACAGACACATGATCACTATTACTCCCCGAAATCAAAATTGTGCATCATCTTACCTACCCAAGGGTATTTAGTTATCTGAAACAGGGCATGATTACCTTTCGTTTTTTTCCTCTCTTTTCTATCTGTTTTCAGCAACACCTCTCATAATCCAGGCAATGGGAATTTGGTTGTCAGAGCCTCAACTCTTCTTCTCAAATCGGCCACTCGATCCATCAACGGGAAATCTGGGGACCCCACAAACTTCATGAAGTCCTGGAGCTTTGAACCAGAAACAGACCGCTTTGCATCAAGCGTTATCAGCACGCCTTCGTGAATGAAATCTGCTGTTGCAATGAATTCTTGTTCTGTGAAACCTCTGGTAGTCATAGCAGGTGATCCAATCCGGATGCCGCCTGGTACTAACGCGCTTTTATCACCTAATATGTACACATGGAATACTTTAAATGGAGGGAAAAGGAGGAGGATAATCATAAGGCTCCATGTGGATAGTTGTAGATTTCAAATGGAGGGATTTGACATTTTTATTCAAGAAGAATAGCACAATCTTGTACTCCCTCCGTCCCAATTTGTTTGTCCATTTTGAAAAACACAACTTCTTAAGGGAACATAATCATTAAAAAAATTGAACTTGTTATTTCAGCTCAAGAGAGGGCAAAAGGAGAATTTAATAGGACTTAGTTAATCGACTTTTCAAGATGGACAAACAGTTTGGAACATCAAAAAGTAGACACACAAAGTAGGATTGAGGGATTATTTGCTAGTTCACCTAGGAACTTCAAGGTTCAAGAGCACAATCATGATGCGTATGAAATAACCGATTCATAGGAGAGATTTGAGATTCTTCATGTTAAAGATTGTGGTTATACAAAGAATCCACATAAAATATCTGTTTTACCTACTCCACGTTCCGCTTTAGTTTCATAAGTCATCCAAACCTAGAGATCTTCTTTTTCGGGTCAAAATTGAACATCATATCCATTTATTTGAAATATGCATCTATCCAATCTGATGTAGCAACTCACCAGGTACTGAATTCTTGTTAAGTGTTATTGATGCCATATCAAGAATTTTTTCTGCCCGAGCCCCATCAATACCCTGTTTTCAAGGGAGATATCGAAATCAAGTCTATCAAAGTTGGCAAATAGGCAAGTTCATCCAAAATATCAATCTTGGAAAGTGTTATATAAGTCAAATTTGTCAACTATCAAACACAATTACGTGTCTTCAGAATTGCACCAACTAATTTAACATCATTTCGAACATCCTCGTGGCAATCTGCACAAATATCAAACAGATATGACAGCATCAAGACATTAATCAGAAACCTTACTAGTGGTCTGAGATCCACTAGAACCAAGTGGTTATCGCTTCCTCCTGAAACAAGTTCATATCCCAATGTGATCAAGCGGCTTGCAAGAGCTTGACAATTAGAAACCACCTACAAGGTGAACCATGTTAAAGTTACCAACTCAAAAGACTACATGCTAATTTAAAGAGTCAACTGATACTTGGGCCAGCTTCTGAATGTAAAAGTGGAACTTCAATACCTGGTTTTGATAAGCCCCAAATTCTGAGGATTGAGCATACTTCAGGCAAACTGCAAGTCCCCCAATAGTATGGTTATGAGGGCCGCCCTGTAAAGATAACTCATATTTTTGGCTTCTCTACTTTTTTGGTTAAAAAATATTCAAAACGGCAAAAGCTAGACATGCATACGACCAAAAAAAGAGCTAAATATGTGGGGACATAGAGGTAAAACAACAACAAAGCAAAGGAAAATAGCTAACTAACCTGTAACCCAGGGAAAACTGCATTGTTAATGGCAGATTCCAAATCAACACCCAGAACAGGATCCTTCTTGAAGAAAATCATGCCGCCTCTAGGTCCTCTCAGAGACTGGAGATAAACGTTCTCACTTTATCAGATCATGTTAATGTTAAATGGCAGAAAATTCAGTGGCGGACCCAGGAATTTCATATACTGGGGGCACCTATTATTCACAATTTTAAAAAATATTTCTCTATATGTATACCACTAAATTATCGCTCAACCATTGAATATTGATCACTCATTCTATTCCGCAACCCATTTTTGACAATCTTCATGGCTGAAAATTCTCTTTCAACTGTCGCGGCGGCAACCGTAAGATTACCAATTAGTCAAGAGAAAGTAAACTAAAGAATATAGTAATTTAGTAAATTTGATTTTCACAATATTTTGGATTGGGAGGAAAACACAAAGAGATAGGACAAAAATGGAGAAATAAAGGAAAGAGGTAGAATAAAAATGGAGAAATAAAGGAAAGAGGTAGAGCAAAAATGGAAAAAAAAAACAGAGAATGGGGCCTCTGGGATTCGAACCAGACACCTAGAACTATTGTCAGCACCCAAAACCACAACACCAAGGTAATGTATTGTACAAGTGTAGGAAACTTTTATAGATTTATATCAAAAACAAATTTTTTTTACATTTTTTTAGAAAAAAAGAGGCGTGGGGGGCACGTGGGGTGGGTCCGCCCCTGGCAGAAATAGCATATTGCTCACAACAAATACAATCATGTTGGGACAGAGTTATTTTACACACAGGACCATAAGGATACTTTCCTGTTCTTATTTTGTTGCTAGTCAAGCAGTATAGGCAATCTCATGAACCGATAAACCATACACCCAAATTGCCGAACAAGTGCAAAGCATGCAAAAGGAAAGGGTTGTAAATACTTGAAACATCAATTTTTTAAAAGTTCAATCCGTACCTTGTGTGTTGTTGTTGTTACAACATCACAGTACTCAAAAGGATCAGCAACCACAGAAGCAGCAACAAGTCCACTTATATGAGCCATATCCATCATGAGAAAAGCACCAACAGAATCTGCAATCTTTAGATACATATCTAGTGGAATAAATGTCATGGTGAAAACAAAAAGAACATTGTACAAACTTAGAAAGAAATTTCAAATACATAATGCTAGACTTGTGCGAGAAAAAGGCATCTACCTTCCTCATGCGACGATAGTCAAAATCTCGAGGATAAGCACTAGCACCAGCAATAATGAGTTTTGGCCGAAAGAGAGTGGCCGTTTTCTCAAGCATATCATAATCAACAAGGCCTATTTGAAAATTGAGACAAACACAGAAATATCTTCGCAGTGAGTGATCGTTTTATATTAATTACTATTCCATCTTTAGCAAAATAAGAAATTGCAGAATGTAATACCTGTAGATTCGTCTAATCGGTAAGGCATAGATTCAAAGTATATGGATGTGGCGGATACCCGTCGTTTAGGAGTCATGAAACCGTGAGACAAGTGGCCCCCATGGGGTAAGTCCAGACCCTATGTCGTTTTATACCGTAAACACTTAATTTAGGAGCGCACCTTCCGAGACAGAAAAAAATTCAAATCACCAAAGCTCAAACGAAACAAAACTTTTTCTCACCATGATGCGGTCATGTGGATTCAGAAGTGCAGTATAAACCTCAAAATTAGCAGGAGAACCAGATAATGGCTGAACATTGACACCCCACTTCTTCCCATCCAAGTGAAATGCGGCCAAAGCCCTTTCTTGACAGAGAGTTTCTAGCTCATCAATATACTCATTGCCACCATAATACCTGATATATAAAAGTAAATAATTACACCATATACTTGCAAGCAGTTTTCATCCCTCAAATAGAGCTTACCTTTTGCCCGGTAGTCCTTCAGAATACTTGTTTGTGAGGCAAGAACCAACAGCTTCCATCACTGCTCTTGATGTAAAATTCTCAGACGCAATAAGCTCTAAACTTTTGAATTGCCGTTGCTTTTCTTTGTCGATAATTGAACGTACTTCAGAATCAGCTACACCCAGGCCAAAGTCCGTAAAGTTGCTCCCATTACCTGAGCAACATGATTTTTAAAAAACCTCAGTTCGTATGAGCAAGTTCAGCAACTTATTTTGCAGAAATGGGGCCCAACCTTTTGACTGTTTATCTCTAAGTCTCAACTGTCAAATCCTAAGTAAATCATAACCCAGCAGTAAACCAAGACATAAATATCAAAAGACTCAGAAGTATTCTACTGCTATAAGATAATACTTGCTGATTACACTTGTATTTAGATAAAGCTACAGGCTTACAGGCCAGTATAGAAAAAAGAATTGGACCAAGGTCCAGTTTTCTACAAGCTTATCATATGCAACATGCAGATCTTCATGTCACCAAGAATAAGCTTCTCAGCTTAGTTTGCCACCAGATCCAATGACCTAGTCCAGGCTAGACCAAAAAGAAAGAGTAAAAGTACAAACCAAAAAGAGGTACTGACAAAGAACTAACACAAAATCTAAGGATGAATTTTTCTCAATAATCCCATTCTACTACTAAGGAAACCCATAATTTGGAGTTCAAAAGTTCTGAGAAAGGACTTCTCTAAGAGAGTCTGTAAATAAAGCATATGCTGCAATGCAACACTTTATCCAACCCCTCTAATTGCTTTGACTACTCAAACTAATAATCATATCACGTCTAAAGCAATTCAAGTTAGTCACCAAGGCTTAGCACCAACAGATGTGAAAGAGAGCAGCTGAAATTCTGTCATCAAGGATTGACACCGACAGATGTTAAAGAGAAATTGCTAGGCCCTACAACCGACTGCCATCGAATACCTTTAGATGACCTTTCCAATTCCTGTCCACAGTTTGTTCAAGATTTTGATTTAAAGCTGATTGACATAAACCATTTGTCAAATCCCAGAAAAATATAATTACATAATTATTCATCGAGTCCTGACAATTTCCCTGGCTGACAAGCATCTAATTGTTATGAACGGATTGTGATTGTTTGCTCAGACTATAAATAGCGGGAGGACATTTCAGACCTAACTGCACCGCACGTTCTCTCCTGTAGTGCAAAACAGTCTCAGATCTTCCTAGAGGAAGCCTAGAGAGAGAATCCTTCATTGTACTCACGAATTTACTTAAATATATGGATCTTTGAAGACTGTTGAAGATCTCCACGCGTTGGTTACTTCTTCTGCCACTAGTTTTGGGGGAAGTGCAACTGGATTCAAGGCAGAGTGATTCAATTCCTTAGTTGGATTCTGAAGGTGAGTTTTGAAATTAAGGATTCAAGGTGGCAGTTACATGCTCAAGGGATCAATGCATGTTGGAGCAACTTAGGTCCTAGAGTGTGCATTCACGGTATTGTCAAAAACTCTTGCTTATTATAGTGCTTCATTCTATGGACTAGGTTGTCTAAATCTTTCCCGTTGGTTAAAAAACACTAGCACATTCTATATTCAAGGGAATTTTTTTTTTTTTTTTTGGAACGGCCAAAACCAAGGGATTTTAATACTTTTCCCGAAAATTTTGAAAGATAGTTTTTTTTTTTTTTTCTATAGGAATTTTGAAAGATAGTTAGCACACACACACAAACACACTAGCAAGTCCTTGACTGAATCAAAATAAGCCTAGCAAAAACACAAGAGTTGGATATCCAGACTACAAGTCCTCTCGCATGCAAGAGATAATAAACAGCACCAAATGTGGATGATAAAGCATTATTGCTACCTCGACTATCCAGTGCAGAAACATTAACAGAAGAAGGTGGCCTCCCAGTGACTAAGCTCTCTTCAAGTTGAGAAGATCTACAAGGTTTAATAATTGAAATGGGTTTAACCTGATGAGCAATTCCATTGAAACCCAACCCTTTTGGAGGGAAAGCCGATCCCTTTCCCCAAATGGGTTGTTGAATAGAACCCATGACTGCAGTCCCACTACAAGCCTGCATATTGGCTTCTAATTTGACAACTCACAAGCCTCCTGCATGTTCAAAGATATCAAGAATAAGCACAATAGTATATATACTAACACCACATTAAAATGACTGAGAGTACTGTGATTGCAGAATGCAACATTTCTATCTTCACTACTAATCTACGTTGGTCCGGCTATGGTATACACCCATAAAAGATGCATACCAGATCCCACCACCACAGTGGTTTTTTACTACACCACGACGACATGTAACTAATACCACAGAAAATCTTCACTTCAAAAGTCTCACTAGAAAATAAGAAACACACTAATCCGAAAATTCCTAGTGTTTCACAACATAAACACAAACTCTTGTAACTGACCCGTTCGCATAGTTACACACCCCTTGATAATAACACCATAACAACGAATAAATTTCTGACAGTATGCAGGGCTTGCACTGCAGATCTCTCTTAACTGTTTTAAGCAGTATGTATTTCATTTCTTCAGCATGAAACTGAAACGACTGCGTACGTCGCATAAAACTAACTCAAATAAATTCCATCAAACCAAATTACTAGCTAAGAACTACTGGAAGAATCCCATCTAAAAAAAGGACTGGAAGAATTTTGTTTTTTCAAAAACAAAAAAATAACTTATATACTCCAGTTTGTACCTCCTCATGAAAGCATAAAAATCAAACCATAAGACTCTGAAGTATGAAAACTCAAACGATAAGATTATGGAAAAGCTTAAACCAACAACTACCCACCCACCCAATTTAAGTAACAAAGGAGTTATTTGAAATTTTTGACAATAACAACAATCTCCGCAATTGGAACTTTGTTTTCTCAATCTGTTTCTTTCAAACTAACAGTAAAAGCAAGGTGAAAGTTCCCCACTTTTGCAAATTAGAAGTAATCTGAGAGAAATCTAAACAGAAACTACGGAGCCGAGGGAAGTATAAACTCACCCGCAACTGATGGTTTCGTCTAAATTGATTCGACTTTTGGTTTTTCTTTTTTTCAAAACTGAGGAGAGGCGAAGTACCTTGGGTTATTTTGAGCTTTGAGAATATGAGTCGTGGGAGTATTATTTTTGGTTATGTTCACTTTTATACACTAATGTTTTTCTTGTCCCTACACTTTTAAACCCACCTATTTTATCCCTACCCTACTGAGAAGGTTGCAATCACGTTCACTGGAAGTTTACGCTTACAAATTAATAGACTGTCTCAGGAGGTAAAACCGACTTTTTACCTCCTGGTTGAGATGCTTATAATCTAGGTCACATAATCCTCCAGTTTCGTCTAAATTGATTCGACTTTTGGTTTTTCTTTTTTTCTTTTTTCCAAAACTGAGGAGAGGCGAAGTACCTTGGGTATTTTGAGCTTTGAGAATATGAGTCGTCGGAGTATTATTTTTGGTTATGTTCACTTTTATACACTAATGTTTTTCTTGTCCCTACACTTTTAAACCCACCTATTTTATCCCTACCCTACTGAGAAGATTGCAATCACGTCCACTGGAAGTTTACGCTTACAAATTAATAGACTGTCTCAGGAGGTAAAACCGACTTTTTACCTCCTGGTTGAGATGCTTATAATCTAGGTCACATAATCCTCC
>BPLS01000186.1:981483-1021390 GCA_019656275.1 Rhododendron kiyosumense
GGTGGGACTCTTCACTCATGTTCTCAATTGTCACTCTATGTTACTATTGCTCTTAATCGTTACTCTTGAAAACTTTAGTATTTTGAGATGTTATTTTTTAAAAACGTTTTCTGATTGCGTTGCCAATCAAGCACACATGTGCGCTGCGTGCGCATTATGTGACTTAGCTTATAAACTTCCTTCTATTTTGGTGATTGAAATATTAGGAGTTGGACAGTCCAAGGGTTTCTGGCACATTAGATATCCATGATTTAGGTTTCCATCTATTTGAAGAGAAAATTAATATTGGACTTGATTGCAACTCGCTCAATAATTTAGGGGTGGAGCAGCAGGTTGATTTAAAATTTTGGGACATTATAAACACCATTGTGATTGTTTAGGTGTCAAAAGTGTAAATAATCACACTATTTTTCTTATGTTCTGCCGATTTTGAAATCTACTTTTTTAGTAGTAGTAATAAAAAAAAATAATAGGTTTAGGGGTCAAACACGCTGTTAAATTGCGGATAAAAAAAAAAAAGCTGTTAAATCCATATTTTAGTACTTGTGCTGTGTACTTCACTTCTTCAATTTTATTTTTTTAAAATAATCTAAAGGGTGGGAGGAGACTACCACTTCTTCAATTTAGTACTCCATATTTTGTACCCCAGAGCGCCCCTGCTGGAAAACAAGAATACCAAAGGCGGCCGACCGTGAGAATTGACCGCCATGCGGGACTTTGGGCCCCGCACGGATAATCTAAGTCGTTCAATAATAATTTTATAAAAAACCAAGTGGGCCAATAAAAAATCAACTAGATCTGTGAAAAAATAAAGATTGGATCGAGTATCTAGACATATTGAATGGAGCTAATTTTTCGCAAGCCTACTTGCTTTTAAAAAAAATTATTGAACGACTCAGATTAGCCATGCGGAATCCGGAGTGAATCCCACGTGACGGTTGGTTTCATTGTTGGTTGTTGTAGCAACGTCCACTGGAAACCCTACTAGCGCAAAAAAATAATCAAGGTTCGCCACTTGTTAGGCCTATTTTGGCAAAATAGGCCAAAGTGTTTTTTTTTTTGTCTTTATTTTAGTTTTTTTTTTGCATTTGTTAATTTTGTGTCAAAACTTTTGTGAATTATTGATTTGTCTCGACGAGAAAAATTAAAAAGTAAAAAATAGTGATTCATATTTTAGTAGTAGTAATAAAAAAAAATAGGTTTAGGGGTCAAACACGCTGTTAAATTGCGGATAAAAAAAAAATCGCTGTTAAATCCATATTTTAGTACCTGTGCTGTGTACTTCACTTCTTCAATTTTATTTTTTTAAAATAATCTAAAAGGTGGGAGGAGGAGACCACTTCTTCAATTTAGTGTACTCCGTATTTTGTACCCCAGAGTGCCCCTAATGGAAAACAAGAATACTAAAGGCGACCAACTGTGAGAATCGACTGCCATGCGGGACTCTGGGCCTCGCATGGATAATCCGAGTCGTTCAATAATAATTTTATAAAAAACCGAGAGAGCCAATAAAAAATCAACGAGATCTGTGAAAAAATTAAAGATTGGATCGAGTATTTAGACATATTGAATTGAGTTGATTTTTCACAAAACCACTCACTTTTTAAAAAAATTATTGAACGACTCGGATTATCAATGCGGAACCCGGAGTAGACCCCGCGTGACGATCGGTTTCATTGTCAGTTGCTGTAGCAACGTCCACTGGAAACCCTACTAGTGCAAATCCGCACACCACTCATGGGGTAAAATAAACAAACAATAAAAATTAAAATAAGTCACTCTTGCTAGTGAACGGTGAAATTAATTGCCAAAGATTAATGCACATTTGTTAATCCGGACAAGAAAAATTGAAATAAGCAATAAAGAATACGAAGAATGAGTAAAATCATTCTGAATATTAACCGTTAGTTTTATTTAACTGAGTAAAAAAATAATCAAGGTTCGCCACTTGTTAGGCCTATTTTGGCAAAATAGGCCAAAGTGTTTTTTTTTTTGTCTTTATTTTCGTTTTTTTTTTGCATTTGTTAATTTTGTGTCAAAACTTTTGTGAATTATTGATTTGTCTCGACGAGAGAAATTAAAAAGTAAAAAATAGTGATCCAAACTCATAATTTTTTTAAGTAGTTATTCAAAAATTATGGGTTTTGATAAAAAATAATAATAATAAATTACTTTTCCTACTTCTCTCATCGAAATGAGTCAATAATTCACAAAAATTTGATGCAAAAACTAACAAATGCAAAAATAAAATAAAATAAAGTAAAAAAAAAACCAACAACTTTATCTTGCCAAAATAGCCAAATAGGGCTTAATTTGTGTATTGCTAATTTCAAGTATATAAGCAAGCGAACCAATTGGGGATAGGATTACCAAAGCAAACATGAATAAAAGATTCATCTTCTCATTAATAATCTTACCTCATTACCAAACCCTCGAAAACGACATCTATTATCAAACACGCCCTAATATTAGTTTGGGTAGCAATCAGGTCTAGTAATCAAGTACTCGATTGGCATAACGGTCACTAAAAGCCGTACCCAGAACAGGTATAGGGACGGACCCAGAACAGAACAGAAGAAATGATGTAATACAGCCCTGTGGCTTCACTAAAATATTTACTCCACAGGAAAGAGGAAGCCAAGAGCAACAAAATGCAGCTTCCAAATGATTTCAAGACAGTTGTTTCTATCCCATAACCAGAAGTTTAGTCAGAGTTTTGACAAAACAGAATAGAAAAACTAGTAGAAGCCAAAAGCTAGCTCAAGAAGCTGCTACCAACACCCCCAAATACTTCCACCGACAAAAAGGTAATTTCTCATTTTCCTTTGATTTATCTTATCGAATTTTCTCCTTCCATCTACTTCCGAGCACAAATATAAGTCCCGTCTTCAAGAATGGGAAAACATGTACTCACCTCAGTAGCTGAGAAAGAGAACGTTGGAAAAAAATTCAAATTTGAGATGCGAAGAAATTATCAACGTCGTCGTAAATTTACAGGGACTCAACTTTGGGATCCTCCCCTCCAAGTAAGTCGTCATAGTTAACTGGCAACCTGATTCTATCGTGAACCGAGACTCGTTTCCCTTCAGCATCAGACTGCTCAAGTTGGTTCTGCACATCGGAAGCATTCAACGAAATCAGATTTGTGGATGTGCCATCCATTTTATCAGGAGAAGCTTCCTTATTCTGAAAAGGGCCTCGCTTAATGCTTTGCTGCCTAAATTGCTTCTGCAAAGTGGTAAATAAGAAAACAGTTGTTATCCACTACCTTAAAGTGAAAACACATGGATCATTAAATCTGTATCAGAAGCAAAATCCCATGGACTAGAAACAATTTCAGCGGGCGTTACACAACATATCACCGGTGGAAAGAATAAGCTATATATATATATATATCAGTCCGTCAGGACTTTTCCCGATCAAATTTCGATGATCCGAGTCGCTCAGTGTGATCAGAACGTGATTTTAAAGGTACCCGCAAGAAATTGGCAAAAAAAATGACCGGGAAGGGCTTCATCCCAACAGGTTTTTATTGGATGGTTCAATAAAAAACTGCTCAACTCAAACCCTTCCCGGTCATTTTTTTTGTCAATTTCTCGCGGGTATCCTTAAAATCATGTTATGTACACATTGAGCGGCTTGGATCATCGAAATTTGATCGGCAAAGGGGAGGTCCTGACAGAGCAAACAGAGCAGTTTAAGGCCTGAAAGATGCCAGTGGCCAGAAGCCAGAAGCCTATGGCGGATGTAATTTAACATAGCATTTAGTCATCTACAACCAGTTTGGTTAGGAGAAGACAAGAAGTGTAGAGAGGGAGTGGGGGCAGTGGGGATGAGAAAGTAGATGGTTATTGGCTACAGGTTCTAAAAAACAGGGAGGTTAGGAAGATGAGTGTTTGGTTGTAGGGTTTAAATTGTCCAAGTTTAGAAAGGCCATTTCTGCTCACAGGGCCGAGCTTTTACCATTACAAATTTGAACAACTTGTCATTGGACCACATAAGCTCAAAATCACAACTGTAAGGACGGAATAAGTACAATTAATACGTTAGAGAATAAGAGAATCAGTGATAGTTTAGCAGATAAAAGTGCAATGAGCCCCGCATAAAAGCTTGTACATAGTTACTAACTGTAGGGTGTATGCATGCATGCATGAGTTTCTAAGTGCTGACTCTTGGAGGAGGGACTTTACAACTATAACTGAAGTTTACTTAACGAATAAAGTATTGGAACACACCTCAAACTCCTTCCCCTTCTTCATTATCTCACTAAAGGTATCAGGGTTTCGTGATTTCAGGACATTCCATAATATCCCACCACCATTTCTAAAGCGTCTACCATCGGCAGTCTTCTGACCTCCACAAGCTTGAATTGCAGCCACCTGCAATTTGTCCATTTCATTACCATTCTCAAAACCAACTGAAAACTAACAGAAACAAGGGATCGGGGATAAAACAAAAACGTGAAATATGTGAAGCCTGAAAAACAGTAAACATAATACTGCATCTCCCATAATCAAAAGTTCAATGAAGTTCAAAGTAACAACAGCCAATCATAATCCACACACTCCACAGAAGTTAGCAACAGCCGAAGTACTTAATACATTGAGAGCAGGCATATACTGGTCATATGAAGTGCTACAAAGTGCTTCACAACATCTATGCATCTTTCTCACACTTATTAAATAAAAATTTGGGGGTTTGTTTTCCCTATTTATTACTCAGCAAGCTAAGCTCCAAGTTCATGCGTGCACAACCTCCCGGTCACTAAACATTTGTAACCCGTACAGGCTCTTCCTCCATAGAGATTAACTTGCATGTAAGTTCAGATCCTTAATTGAAACCGTTATGTCAATTGCTACCCTACCATAGAAAAGCTCATAACAATGAAGGGCAAAATTCAACTAGTTATTAGATGGCAATATTGTTCTGTGCATTACTAATGCTCTGGATTTGAATGAACATAGAAATTGCATCGGGTTTATAAGCCAGACCTTTCTGATGCCCATAGGCTTTGATTTGGGGGTGGCTCCAAAGCAAAATTCCCCTCAAGTTCCTCAACTTTGGAGGTATAGGGAGCAGCTTTTCAGTCGTAAAACTTTCTCCGGGTAGCCACTTTGTGAATATATATTGCCAAAGGTTAGGTTTATCTCTAGTCCTCTCCCACCCATACCCCCATTTGCTACTGTTACTGTTGTTATTACTCACTCCGTCCCACAAAGATGGTCGCCTACGAAACTACTGTCAATTTTCAAATTTAAAATTAATGTATTCACAAAAATAATTTATTGACTTTTTTTGCACCATTCAAAAGAACTCATTGAGATCTATCAAACAAGATCCATATTGCACAAAAAATCAGTTCAGTAAGTACATTATTTTTAAGCTTGAAAATTGCACGAAGTTTTGTAGGGTACAAACTTTACGGGACGGAGAGATGGCAACAAGTCAGCCTGAAGGTTATTCCAAAAAAAAAAAAGTTAGCCTGGAGTGGACACTTTCAATAGCCTTGTCCCGTGGATTAATTTGGGACATCACCATTTCTTGACAATTCTCCAGTCTCAATAACTTGGTATAAGTTTCATAAAAAATATGAACTAAGCTAGCCCTTACCGAGACTTGGTACTTGGTAGAAACTCAATATGAGCGGATTCCGATACCCTTAGAAGTAGAATACCCTAGGTTAGGAAAAACAAGTAAGAAACCAAAAAAGAGATTTATAGCAGTCACGATCCAAATGGGCACTGACACTCTCACTTTTGATGTAGGTAAATGGCCTAATTTGAAGAGAAAGAAATACAGCAAGAAACAAATGGAATGCGTAATAATATTCTGGACGTTCCAAGGTGGACCCCTTAGTGTTCCATAACATGCAGAATTACTGTAGAAATTTTTGAAACAATAGCCGCAGTTATAAAATCTGAAATTTGTGTTACACAACATTAGGAGAAAGATTGGTTGTGAAAAATGAAGTTGATTTCTGCACATATCTGGTAACTTAAAATAAAATGTAATGACGTCTCCCAGCTCGCACTAATGAAGCACGGATACTTCCTTGGAGGTGAACCGCCATGTTGGACACTTAACCATCATCAACAACCTCCAGACAAATGTCTCTCAGTCAAATTAAAATTGTCCTATTTTTTCCAACGTTTTTATTCGGACACTCAGCGGAACACACTCTGGCACTTTTGCCCAAAAGGTTATGCATAAGTTTCTGAACCACAGGGAGCTATGTACCATGGGGCCATGGGGCCAAACAACATGGGGTAATTTTAATTTCCCTTGATTTTCCTATCTTGTGTGCATAGGAGTGTCTCTCTCAACATGCATACCATGTTTTTGAACCGAAAAGAGATGCAGGCCATTTGACATCAACAAACACCAAGAGGAAACAATGAAGTAATTCAGCCAGGAGATAAATCAGCTCAGAGATGCACAGGACTGGAAGGAATGATTGGCTTCTGGAAGATAGATCTGCGAGGGTAAGGCAACAATCGAGCATCAGAAAATAAGGACGTTACTGGATTCTTAAATAGAATGAATAGGCACTGTAAGCTCTAGGCCTTTCCAGAATCAACATTGGAACTCTAATCTCTCACCTTTTGGTGTCACCAGCTAAATCTCTGCTATCAACCGATTCAACAGTACGCAAATTGTAAAACTTCCAACCAAGGCATTGACAGAAGAAGAAAAGATTCACCAGGGTAATCCATCTTTGGAGTGCACACAAGAAACTATAAGACTATTCAGCTAAACAACTCACTAGGTAGGACTGTCAAATGCAACAGCCTAAGGATGTTTAGTAAGAAACACATGACAGTAGAAAATATACTTATGGGAAACAAAAAAAAGCCGGAAGTATGATGAAAAAGTTTGCAGAACACAAAAGCTAACCTTAAAAGTAACAGCCAATAGAGGCAAAAAGGAGACACCACGCAACGGAATAGCTTGTCCAAAATGGCCTAACATAGACAACCATAATTCCACAGTTGAAAACATTCAACTGTATACCATGGAGGCTCTGGGATATATTAACAGGACGTAAGCATCATGCGGATTGAAAAATAGTATTGATAAGGATAGCGAATCAAGGATTATGTTCATAGTTTCAATGCACATACAAGCAAGTTGACATCAGGCAGGCTTGCTTCCTCAGTAGCTTTTACTCATAATATCATCCCTCGTACAGAAATTGAGCTGCCAAAGGGAATGTGGAAACCCAACTACTTGGGATTACGTACACAAGTAGGATCATAGAAAAATCCTGATGCTATTTGCAGAATAAATTCTGCAACATTATACTTGAAATTCACAATTTTATGTAGCAAAAAGACAACATAGCAGCTAACAAGTTGGCTGGACTTGGTATGCATTTCCTCTATTATGTTGGTACAATGTTTGAGTTGGGGGAAAGCTATCCTGTGAACCTTTTGCTTGCTCTCACCCAACACAACATGATTTGCTACAGACTTAGTTATAAAAATGATTCTGCATAGATTGAGGGCTTATCGCTATTTCATGCACAAACTGCACAATCGTAGGATTTTACTAGTCAAAACCACACTGATGCTTATATTTAACATACAGCCCATTATTTCAGCATATCCAATAGTGACTTCATCTCAAACAACCACTAATCCCTAACATTACAACTATTACATGAATGCAATTTACCTCTTCTTTTTTTTTGGGTCAAACGGAAATTCACAATTTACCTCTTTGACGAGATCATCCAAAGCAGATACACCCAGACATCCAACAGCAGTGTACACCAGATATGTTTTTTTCTCTTGCAAGCGTCTACATGTATCTAAAACAAACCTGCAAATAACATGAAAACACATACAGTTAGTCTCCAAATATATACACATTACCCCTCAACCTCGTCAGGATAAATGGCAACTTCACATTATGACATAGAAATGAGGGGATGGAGTAGAAGCCAAAAAATGATACTTTATTTTCCAATTGCAGTCTGCAGCAGACAAAAAAAAAATTCAACAGAATATTTCAAACTAAATCGGAGTCAAAATCCAATTGTTGGAAGCCATTTTCTGATGGAAGCTGGAGGTGACACCTAAAAAAAACACTAAAGAGAAGGCTGGCCAAGATAGTTCACAAATTTGCAGCAAAGAGCAATTGAAGGTACCAATAAGGATAAAATGACATCAATGAAGATACTAAAACGCATGAACGGCGTAGAGAAGATAATGCAGCTCACAAAGAAGACGTATGATTTAGCAATAAGAGTGTAAATGCTAGAATACAAAGACCAAAAATGACCCCAAAAAGTTTTTCAAAAGATTTGTTCAGAAAAGACAAATTTCAACAATTCACACCCACACCTGGATTTGTTGTTTTGAGTAAATAACAAACAGTAGAATAATCTCATTAAAAAAACATCCAAGTATAAGATATCTTGAGTTTTGAGGTCAATGTCCCTAATTTGTAGGCAAGCTTCTTCTAAGGATTGGATTGAAGGACCAGGGATGAGACATATTTAGGAACAAAAGAAAATTACTTCTTGTACCCTAATTAACAAAGAAAATGTGTCGTAACACAAGTACCTGTTAATATCTGTCACTTTGTGCCCTGAACTGCCCTTCTTTCCCTTATTCTTCTTTTTCTTATTCCTACGCCTGCGACTCTTACTACAAGATTCTTGTTTTTCCACTGCATGAACTCCAATAGTCTCGCAAGAATCTTGTTTTTCTGCACAACAATCCCTACCAATGTTCTGTCCTAAATCAGTTCGTGAATCCTGTTCCACCAACTCTCCTTCTTCTACATCCATCATCTCAACTTCTTGGACATCTTCCAAGCTATCCTCAACGAATATGGCATCCAGTATGCTCTCGCCTGTCTCCATGGGATCAGGGTAAACTGCACAAGGGTTCAAAAGGATATGGCATTTGCAATCAGGTTAAATTGGTAATGGTACATAAATGGGAGGCATGACATAACACTCTTCTTACACCCAGTACGAAACAACACGAAAACCAGTAGAACGGAAACAGACACATACACGGACACAGGAAATCTAAGAAAATGGGGACACAGACACAGCGGGGGACACGCCACGTGTATATATAAATAAATCTATTAAACATTTTTTTTCCCACTCTAAAATTGCAGTACGTATGCGACACAAACTCTAACCTGATAATCCATCAAATATACATGTATATGTGTGTGTATATATATATACACACACACACACACAGACTGAGAGAGAGAGAGAGAGAGATGAATGCCAGGGGAGAGAGAGACATACCAAGATTGATAGAGTGATCGCGAGAGTGAGAGAGATTGCGAGAGTGAGAGGAGAGACAAGCTGATGTCGTTTGTGACAGGAGAGAGATTGCGATTGTGAGGGAGGAGAGAGGAGCTTTTGTCGTTTGGGGAAGAGGAGGGAGTCGACTGTCGACAATTGAGAGATTAGGTTTTCAATTGATTAGCAGTCGATATATGGTTTAGAATAGGTTTAATTACAGTTTCACCCAAAACTTTAAGTAATAACATATTTAACCCCAATTTTTTTTAAAAAGAATGACAGATACAACCCCGGCACCCCGCCGTGTCCCCATCCGTGTCCCACCTGGGTCATCCTGTGTCAGATACGTCGACACAGTGACCTCTAGGAGTGTAGGTGCATCAGAGACTATCACACACAAAACGCTGAAGGTTAACCATGCAAGTGTACAGATGTTCTCAGTGGACAATGTACTGCACAATCCAATTGATAATTGAATAGATCAGAATTCCCCAAAAAATGTTGTTTGACATTGGTTATCTGATGTAAACAGTATAATGGCATAAAAGTAAAAAACATATACTCTCTCCATAATAAGCATGAAAAACTACATATACGAAGCCAAAAAGATAAAACTAAGATGCATAGGAAAAAGTAGAAACATGACTAACTAGATCCTCTCTATGAAGAAATTAAAAGTTAACACCAAACATGAAGGGCAAATCCAGATTAAGGATTTGTGTTGTTTTCCCACAAGCAAATGGCCTTATATCATTTTTCGATGTTCTCCTATACTAATTTTGCCAAAAACATTTCGCTTTGCTCATGGAACCATACTCAGACAGTAGGTTCTTAAGTGTTGTTCACAGTTTCTGGACCCCAGGGTGGAACTACTCATTGGCAGGACCAGGTCACATCCCCAACCACTTTTGCTTCTAGAGATAGCTGCATATGTGTATGTGTGTATGCGTGCTGAGTGTGTGGTAATCCTAACCCAATTAATTTCTCATTGCTTGGCCTCTCCTCAATTGATTTTAATGCCCTTAGTTTTGCAAAACCTAGGAGAGAAATAGTTAAACCATCGTAAAGTAAATACAGAACAAGGATTATTTGGACAGCTTTATTAGGTTGTCAAATTTTCTTTCTTCCAGTCTGGCCCCTCCCGGATTAATTTTACGTTCCGCCCCATTCGAGACTCAAACAACCAAAATGTCTGTAAAAGGCTTTAAACAACTGTTAACAAAAGACGAAATCCAAACCTTATACTGAAGTCTGAAGCCCTCACAAACAACTAGCAATACCACTACTTATTACAACCTAGAAATGCTCAGTCCTGAAAAGTCAGCACTGAAATCAGTCGAACACCTAGAGTAATTTATCTCGTCGTATGATATAACCGAGACTCCTTCGTGAAATTAACCCCCCCAAAAAAAAACTAATTACTATTATTGTCGTTCACAGGTTACATCAGTGGAATCGAAACCCTAGCATGCATAACAAGATAGAGGCAACTAGGTTTGTGTGTATACATATAGCACATGCATATCAATATCGCACGGAGAGAGAGAGAGAGAGAGAGAGTACCAAAATACGGCTTTGAGTCTGAGCTCCAGAAACGGCGGGTGAAGGAGAAATGTAGCGTCTAAATATGGTTCGAACCGTGTTACAACACGATTAGCGACCTTGTCTGGGGCCGGCCCATTGGACCAATATCCACCATCGGCCCGGTATACTCTGTGGTCCCCGCATAAGACCACTCACTCGAGACCTCGCCTCACTAAAGCATCTCCAATCCATCCTTATTCCTCCAAAATAGAGGATGGAAGTGACACATTGAGGGGAGATTTTATAATTTATTCCATTTTTTCTTCACTTTTTTTATTTTTTGGAAAAATATTTGAGGGACCCATCGTCCTTTTTTAGAGTTTGGAGAAATTTCATACTCCAAATTTGCTTTTGATCCTCCATTTTTAGAGGACCAAATTTACTTTTAAAGGACCAAACTCTAAAAAGGACGGTGGGTCCCTCAAATATTCTTCCAAAAAATACAAAAAGTGAAGAAAATAGGGAATAAATTACAAAATCTCCCCTTAATATGTCACTTCCATCTTCTATTTTGGAGGAATAAAGATGGATTGGAGATGCTCTAGGCTGATTTCGAGTTGGCCACTTGATTTACGAACGCTGCTATGGAAACAGATCATAGCCACTGACGGAAGCCATGACGGGCATGTGGGGTTTACTCCGGATTTTGCATAGATGATTCAAGTTGTTCAATAATTTTTAAATAAAAAATCGAGTGGACCATAAAAAATCAGCTCAATCCAATATATGTAGATACTCGATCTAATCTTCTATTTTTTTCACAAATCCGGAATAGGAATAAAAAAACCGAAGATTGGATTGAGCATCTACACATATCGGATTGAGCTAATTTTTATAAGACCCACTCAATTTTTTATTTAAAAATTATTGGACGACTCATATCATCTGTGCGGAGCCCGGAGTGGGCCTCGTGTGCCCATCGGTAGCCTTAGAGTTTCTATTGATTTACCCTTTTTTTTTTATATTGAAACACGATAAATTTTATAAAATAAAGAGCAGTTACAAAATCGTACAACCAATAAACCTACACAGCGTGTGATAAACTGATAATGAAATTACACTAGCTGTATTACAAAACGATTGCACTCTCATAGTTGATGGGTGAACAAAAGTGGTTGTTGCTTGTCTCGCCAGCCGATGGCCTTTATTTATGTCCTTGCGAGCGACCTTGGAAATTGCGAAATTTCTATTTTTGGTCTCTCAACTACAGTACTGGCCATGTTTAATAAGCCTCTTCATTCATGGGATTGGATTGGTACTGTAGTATGGATAATTACCCTTCAAGTGCGGAAAATTTGGTCACGTATGAACAAAATTCAAGTCTCCCGGTCTATTAGCTAGGATTACGTATGTTACTATCACCTTCCACTTTTTATTCGAAAAAACAAGCCCAACAGCATTCGCTGTTTGGGTACTTTTTATCTTGTGTTAGATATTGGAGTATGTATGAGTTTATTTTTATTATTAGCTAAAGAAAGATAAAATTTTCGCCAATTTTAGCCAACCTTCTAGCTGTCCAGGAGTGAATTCCTCCCTACAAATGATGTAATAATTTATTATTTTTAATATCTTAACTCATTACTTCTTCTAAAATTTTATATGAGTTCATTGTAGCTAATAAACAGTAGTACTTTAATTAGTTCATAAGACTTCATTTGGGTTCATTGACTATTAGGCTATTTTAAACAGTTAACCAAGTGAAATGGAATCCATTTTTGCTTGTGCTGGGACTTCGTGGTAGATTGCTCTAAGACCACTAGTGGGCACGGTGAATTGTTCAAGGATATGTATATAGCCCATGTTGGGTTCGAGCTGAATAGTTGTATCTATTTTTCTCATCCCTCTTATACTAGCTTGTTTTTTGGTTTTATCGATTAAATCTTTATACCAACTTGTCAATTGGGAAAACAAAAACATGATTCATGAAAAATTTATCATCATTGTGGTATTGAAGTAAATGCAGCGCTATATTGGTATTGACTATTGACATCTTTTTCCATTCCTATCTTCTTTGAAACAATTGCATTCCTTAATTTATCATTGCAATCATAGATGCGTAAAGATTGTAAGACAAAATCTACCAATAAACGTTCAATTTTATATTTAGAAAACTCAATTTGGAAGCAGCCCAGTGAAGTCAGATGGGGTTCACTATGAATCTGTTTAATTTAATCTAAGGCATTATCTTTTTTTATTTATTAATTTGATTTTTCTAAAAAAAAATCAGCGGGTATCGATAGGTACGTAATTATATTGCTCTCTATCTTAGAAGCATTTAAACGACAATAAGGTGAAATTTGTTTTTTTGTTTTTTTATTTTTAAATCATCAAGCTGACAAATGGTTGGTAAGATAAAAATTGTCTATATTATATAGCTAATATAGTTCAATCAACCTGATTTTTTTACATGAATGATAAATTAGATGTACTGAGTAGTGTGAACAATATAGATCATAAACTGATAAAAGTGAAGCCGAAAAGAGCCCGAAAAAAATCACATTAGTTGTTTGTGCCGGCTCCTGCCGTGGGTCCATTTAATGGACCCTGGGAGTGTGTTGCACAACTACGTGCTGTGCAGCTGCCGATGCTGCCTTTTCGGCATCGGCCTAACAATCGGAGACGTCCACTACGTAGAGCTCGTCGAGTACTACAAGTGTACAAAAAATCAACCCAATCAAATATCCTTAAGTGCCTCATCGGAACACATATAATTCGAAAAGAATGGATTCAGTGATTTTGATCTAGTGTTTCGTATCCATTAGGATTCATTTTTTTTACAAGTTATATGTATTCAGATGAAGTACTTAACGATATTTGATCGGGTTGATTATTGGTACACTTATAGTACTCGACGAGCTCTACGTAGTGGACGTCTCTGATCATCGAACTGATGCCGGCAAAGCGGCGCTGGTGGCCACACTAGCTAGCTGTGCAGCACACTCCCTGGTCCCCACTTAACAAAGCACGACTTTATGTGCACTAATCATTAAACAAAGGTCTATATTATCCCTTTATTCACGATTTCTTTTGAGTATCCACAATGCTATAATCAAATGTAAAAGGTTTTTAAAGTTAACAATGTTGGTGCAAAATATGGCTCACAATGCTATAATCAAACTAAACAACATCTTTAGAAATAATCAAATTTTGGGCTTTGGATAACTAAAACTAGCAACCTTTTAACAATAACCAAATTTAATATACCCACATATTCTCAATTAAATACACCTATTCTATTTCTCTTCCTTTTTCCTCTCTTTTTTTCGAAAAATATTTTTCAAAAAAAATATTTTACTAATTTTTTTTAGAAAATAATTTTTTTTAAATAATTTTTTTTCAAAAACTATTTTCAATTTCTAGTAAATAGTTATTATTAGTTTCAAAACTATTTTCTACTTTTCACAGTTTTTAGTTTTTTGTAGTTTAAAAAAATGATGTTATAATAAGTTTTGGTTGTCCAATTTTGATTATGCCATTGTAGACATCTATATTGTTAATCTTAGCAATATCTTAAATGAATAATCAAAAACTGATGTGGCAATTTTTGATTATCAATTTTTTATTATAGCATTGTGGATACCCTAATTCAAAATTTATATATCTTTACTTTATTACAATTACAAGCATAAACTGCCTTTTTAGCATTGCTTGCCAGCATATGGGGATGCAATTAACTAGCAAAAAATGTTTTTTCAAATCGCTAATCGTGTCGTAAGTAACACAGCTCATAATACGAGTCTTTTTCTTCTTTTTTTCCCGCTCACAATAAGTTTTCTTTCCCAATTATGAGCCGGTTTTTTTAATGATTCAGTTAAAAAAAAACAAGGCTCATACTGTGAAAATGTTAGGAAAAAAAACTGAAATGGTCCATATAGTTAAGTGTTTGTGTCAACTTGGTCCCTGTAGTTGTAATTGGCTCAATTTACACTCTGTACTTTCCATTTTGTTCCTACTTGGTCCAATTACTGAACGTCGTTAGTCCTTTTAACAGCAAAATCAAATGGCCCCTTTTTTGGGGGTTAAAACAGTAATTCTCTCATTCCCCTATTGCCCTACTATTAGGTGTGTGCACAGGTCGGGTGGTCGGATTTGACCCTCAAACTTGAACACGACCCGACATAGCGGGTAACAAATGTTTTAGGCCCGCAAACCGAACTGAAAAGGGGTAAAAACCGTCCACGATCTCAATTCTTTACGTCAGGTCGGGTCAGGTCCGACTAAAATTCGAATTAATCTTTATGAATTGGTCAGGTCGAATAAGAAACGGACCAACCCAGACCCCAACAAAAATCTCATTTTTAACAGAAAATAAACCCGTATCCATCTGAAGCACATATTTGAACCCGCCCGGGACCCTTCGGGTTAGATCGGGTCCGCGGGTCGACGAGTTTCTTCCACAGGCCTACCTAATATACCTCTTAATCGAAACACATCTCATTCTTCCACTCTCCATTGATAAGGAGACATCTGAGAAGAAATTTGGCTATAGTTTTCTGCAAAAACTTGCCCCCTAATTCAACATTTTTATGATCAGTCATGAGGCAACATAAGCACTGGTATTGTCTACCTGTTTAACTTGTGGACAAATAGTAAGATGTCTTATTTTTCTGCATAGTACTAAAAATGCATATAGAATCATGTCCAAAAGTCACAACATGATATAGATCATTCAAAAGTCACAACATGATAAAGAATCATGTCCAAAAGTCAGAATATTACATAAACTCAAGGATTGTTAGGCTAAATAAGTTAAGTGACTTTTTTTTTTGTCCTTATTCAATTTTTTTCGTATTTGTTGTTTTTTTATCAATTTTTTCGGGATTATTACTTTGTCATGACGAGAGGAACCTAAAAAGTAAAAAAGTACCATCAAAATCCAATTTTTTTGAATAAAAATGAAAAAATTGGTTTATTGGTTTAGTTTTGTCTTTATTAGCTTATTTTTGTATTTATTTAAAGGAACTAACGGCGGACTAACGGCAGTTAGCAATTGGACCAAATTGGAACAAAATGGAAAGTACAGAGTATAAATCGAGCCAATTACAACTACAGGGACCAAATTGACACAAACATTTAACTACAGAGACCATTTCGGTTTTTTTTCTCAAAATGTTATTATTATTATGCCTAAAGAGGTAGGACGTAAAGATGGGAAGGCTGAGAGGAAATTGAGTACGAGTTTGTTCCCTAAAATAAGCAGGAACAATATACTCTCTCTTTCATTGGCCTTAATTCTCTTGTGGAGCCTTCCTCGTTGTTCCTCTTTATACTAGTTTTTTTTGGAAGCTTTATGAATTTTTTGAGTTTTGTCTTTATTCAAATTTTTTCGTGTTTATTGATTTTATGTCATACTCTTATGGATTATTGGTTTGACGAGACGATTGGAAAAGTAAAAAAATTGTAATTTTTATCCAAATATTTTTTGATGTATCCAAGATAAAACTAAAAAGCTCAAAAGCCGGAATTTTTTGGACTTTATCTTAGATATTTTTAAAAACATTGGATAAAAATAAAAATAGTTTACTTTTTCAATTCCTTTCGTCAAGACGAATCAATAATTCACAAAAATTTGGTGCAAAATTAACAAACAAGATTTTTTTTTTAAATAAGGACAAAAAAAATAAACCAAAAAAGACCCAAACCCAGTAAGAGGGATTTTAGAAGATGCTGGGACAATATTAATTATTCACTAATTAGTAACTTATTTTCGCGATTGTTAATTTTTAATTTTTAAACAAAATATATAGGACTACGTATATGTGACGGGCGAACAGAAAATGTATAAATTATTGAGGCCGAAGTTGAAATTTTTTGAGAAAGATTAAAATAATTTGACTCTAAAAATTATTCACCTGAATTACTTAGGAATTAGGATATTCTAAAGTATTCACCTGTATGAACAAACCATTTTTATGTTATGCCTTTTTTATATGTTGGATGTTATACCATTTTGTGGTGGATGTTATATATCAATTTGTGGTGAATGTTAGCCACATCGTAGATAATAAAGCACTTGTAAAAATGTTTGTCTTTTGTGAAGAATGGTATGCATGATACGGTGAAAATGTTATGTCTTTCTTTTGATAATTGTTACGCCGCTTTACGGTATTATTTTGCTAGGCCTTTTGTGATTTTTTGTTGCACCTTTTCATGTTAGAGTTATGCATTCTTATGGTGAAGCTCAACAAAAATATGATATCCGTCTGCAGTGGCGGATCCATGAATTTTGCACAGATGGGTCACTTTCTGAGTATAAGACTGGCCCAGAGATTTTGAATACAAATATGGGCTCTCGATAATGTTTTACAATAATTAAAAATTATAAAATCACTCAAATAAAATTAAACCTTTGTAGTAACGTTGTTAAGTTTGAATTAAGATCATGTAATGGACAACGATAAAAAAAATAAACCTGTCAAGAGTTCAACGACATAGGAATCTTTTAAACAAGATCTATATTGCATAGTTTTATATTTTAATAAACCCATTATTTTTAAGTTTGAAATTGTCTTCTTAAAAAACAATGACTTTTTTTACGTTCCGGAACGGGGCCTAAACCATCTAAAACTATTTTTTAGAGTATTGAAAATGAAGTAAAAAGGAAATCTTCAAAAAAATTCGGAGAGAAGAACTGTTAGGGCTTAGACCATTTAAAATGAACAAAAAAAAGTTCACTACAAGTTTTGAACCTGTGACCTTTACCTTAGAAGCACCAATTCTTACCACTGAACCATCAGTTATTTCAATAACAATACTAACATATTTATTATTTATTATGAAGTCAGCTGGGTCACGTGACCCAGCTGGTCTCTCATTGAATCCGCCCCTGTCCGTCTGACAATGGGGTGGTACCTTGGAATCTCTTTCAATATTTCCCTTTTGTTGCTATCGAAATGAAATAGTTTTTGTACAAAGTTTAAAGATTCTTTGGTAATCTCAAATACCAAAAAACAAAAAGGGGGGTGGTTAGGAAAAAAAGGAGTGCGAAAATCACTCCCCTTGTAAAATTTCTCTAATAAAGATGATTGCCTATTTTTTCAAAATTTCATGCAAAAACAACAAAAATTTACAAATAAGTAAGTAAATAATAAAGGCAAATGCTAATCAATGCCCCCGGGACACAAGTTAAAATGTAATATATATGGAATATTTCTCAGCATTAAATGTCATCTTCTAAAATAAAATATGCCCCCTTTTGCCGTTTTCCATTTTTTAAGCTTTCCAAAAAAATCAAGGGCAAACATTCCCTTTTATGTCTTTTTCCCACCCTAATTGCTGCTGCATTTTTTATGCAGGAATGCTACATACACTACATACTTTCACTGCACCATCCACTACATTCTTTATGGGACTCATTTCGGGTCCAACAAAAAATAAAAAAAAAAATACATAAAATTTAAAATAATATTTTAGGGGGCCCCGTAAAAAATCAGCTCTAACGGGTATCGATAAATATTATTTCTGGGTTCTTATGTTCGAAACTGCGCAGTTGAGCATTTTCGCTCCTATAAATTGAGAAAAAATACTTACCGATACCGGTTAAAGCTAATTTTTTACAGGGCCCCCTAAAATATTATTTTAAAATTTATGGATATTTTTCTGTATTTTTTGTTGGACCCGAAATGAGTCCCATAAAGAATGTAGTGGATGGTGTAGTGAAAGTGTGTAGTGTATGTAGCATTCCTCTTATTTATGTCTTCAATTTAGTTCATTTCTATGTTTTCCTTTTTCTCAGTCTTCAATCTATTGCCCAACATTTAATTGCCAAACGTTTCAATTAATATCTATGTTTTCTCTACTTTCTTTCTTTTTTCTTTTCGTTTCATTTCTTCTGATTTTTTTTTTTTATTCATGTGATCACCTTGTTCTAAATCTGTAAGAGGAACTTATTTTCCATTGTAAGATTTTAAGAAAAATTAAATTCTGAACGTCTCAATTAGTTTATGTCGTGCCATGTTATTGGGCTAAAGCAAAAAACTACGGTTTACATTTTGTTACCACAATTTAATTGAATATCTGTTATTTGCAAAAAATATCAAATATATCATTATAGAAGATATTTAATTACATACTAAAATAGTGGAGGAGTAAGTATATGTATAAAAAAAGTTGTTGGCTTCCTTTTTAGAAAATGACATTTATATTAATGAAATCTTATTGTTGGAGAATATTTTATATTTAATATGTCTTAACTTGTGCTCCGGGATAGCAGAACCGAATAATAAATAGCATGATTCACTTAATTTTGGAGGAAGAGTGCTTCCTAATTATAGAATTAAGTCCTTAACATAGGGTTTTTTGTTTTCCTCCCAAAGAGTTTACATGCCACAAGTTTGGTGTCTACGTTCATCATACATTCGTCAACATCACTTCAAATCACTTTTTGTCTCACACGATAGAACAATATTCTACTGTACAAGATTCCATAAAAGTCTCTTTCCTTGATTTCCTTTTTCATTTTGGCCATACATTCATAAAAATGAAGTACCCCATTGAGATATGCCAGACAAAAAAGGTCTCTTTCCATAGCGGCCAGATTTTTTCTTCACAAACCAAAATCAGATGATACATTATTGATTTCTTGGACAACCACAAATATTTTTGACGATAAGGAATTTTATTTTATTTTATTTTATTTTTGCATTTTTTTAGTGACTCTAGTTAAATTTGATGGATGGTGTGATCAGTCAAACACACCACAAATACCAAAGATTAAAGTGATTTGGTCGGAATACCCACTTGCTTCTTAGGAAAATCACACTATTTCTTTAGGCTTTGGATATATAGTCAGCAATTAAGGAAACCCAACTGCAGCGTGCAGTTTGCCCAATTGCTGGCTTTGATCTAGCATAATCTAAAAATTATCACAAAGGGTTTCAAGCAAGCTAAATCAAATCCATTTGTATCTGTTTTGCCGAAGAGAAACGTGTTTAGAACAAATATCGATCATGAACATAATTTTTGGCATGATTAGAGTTTTTTATGAGATCTAGAAAATGAACGATTCGGATCATCCAAACAGACCCAGATCAAGTTCATAATTGAGCATAATGCAAATTGTAGTTGGATTTTCCCTACTGTTGAGAATCCAAATCAATTTCAATACATTGAAAATAATGGAGTAATTACTAGAACTCTCTCTGTGTTTGCCTCCCTTTGTGGATTTTTTAATGGCTTAATATGACTCCAAGATATAATTCAGAGATCTCACTATTTGTCTCCAAGCTGCAAGATCGACAAAAGACATGTTGCCAATCAAATTCCTCATAATGTATATAAAATAAAAGAAAAATTATAGAATTCAAGTTTAATCAAACAATGTGGATGGCCTAAATACCTTTTCAACAGAGTCATGTCTTTTCAGTCAAACTAAATTATTTTCACACAAAACTAAAAGTCACACATTTTAGGTAAAAGACATATCTCTCAATAATTAAATGTCTTGTTGTTCAAAACTAAAAGTCACACCTTTAAATAAAATAAAAAAGAAGACATATCTCTCAATAATTAAATGTCTTGTTGTTCAAAACTAAAAGTCACACCTTTAAATAAAATAAAAAAGAAGACATGTCTCTCAAATAAAAATAAAGTACACAATCACCAAACAACTAACAATCCCATTGAAGAGAGAAATAATTTCAACAAATATGAGTGAAATATCTCACATGCAAGTAGGGATGGCAAGGGGGTAGGGCGTTCCTTGACCTCGACCCCAAAAGTACCACATGACTCCGACCACGACCTGAATCTTGACAAGACAATTTGTGGGTACTTCTGTTCCCACGTCACCCAGTCTCGTAAGAAATGAGAAAAGAACTTTAACCTAAAAGCAAAATAGAAGGAAATAATTATTATATATAAGGTGGTATTTTAGTCAAATAGTGAAAATATAAGGGTAAAACATATTTTTTTAGCACAGTGACAATAATATAAGGGTAAAAGTATAATTTTTTTTGTTAGAATTATAATATTAAGGCAAACATATAATTTTACATGTATAAATATTTCGGGGCTGATTCAGATTGGGTTAATCAACCCAAATCCTAACCAGACCCCAATCAGATTTTTTGTATTTTCCTCTTAAGCCATGCACCCTAATTCTTGAAAATTTGATCAAAACCCACTTCGATTGAGTGGGGCTGGAGGCTGGAGCCAATTGCGCGCCATCCCTATTTGTAAGTGGGAGGTTCGAACTCTTGACAAGCCTAACCAAGTTGGTTAACACTACCTCACTTGGCACTCTTATACTTATAGGGAAAAAAGGACAGAGGCAAGGAACATTGGATTAAGCGGAATCGAAGACCCTGTAGTGCAGGGATTCACTATAGGGCTATAATAAGGCATAATTGATTCCAGCTGTCCTAAAGTGTTTTCACTGATCTGGATTAAAGAAAAACTCTTTTAGGGAAGAGAATACTCCTCCATGGAATAGATTTATTTTTAAAAATTCTAACTGTTAATTGCTAAGATGAACGATTGGCCTATTGCACTACAGCCTTGTAGTGCAGGAGTGCACTACAGGACAAAGATCAAATTTGTTCATCCTCCCTAAAAGAGGGTGAACAAAACCTTCTCTTTTATTAGGTAACTAGGATTAACCCGTGCCTACGGCACTACGCATCTCTGTTAGAAGAGGATGACAGTTATGTGATTTAGGTGAAAACCATGGATACATAACCAAAAAGTGGGAGAATGCACTACAGCCTTTGGATCAAATGAATCTAAACCGTTCTAATAACTTGTCCCCACACCCTTCTGTTTTATAATAGAGATAATAAGAAGCGATAATGGAACCACTCTAAACCCAACCCAAGTTAGTTTTACCAACTTTTCTCTCTCTCCTAAATTAGGCTTTATTGCCTCACATTTCCACAAGAGAAAGAAAGAGAGAGAAAAGGGAAACTTACAAGCGGCCCAAGATCTTTTGTGCCGAAAAATATTGTGCACCTGTGCGGAATGCATTTTCGGTTGTTGGATTACACAAAAATTTTAAAACATAAAAGAAACTCACAATCTAACAGCCCAAATGCATTCACGCGGCATAGAGCATGCACACCACTTTTCGATATAGAGAATCTCGGGCCTTTACTATCGTACCCATCGATGGCAGCTATCCATCCTCCACCTCCCATCCCTCAACTTCTTTAGCAATTAACTTGAACCTTCGACACAACCTCCGACCAAGAAGTAACAAACAATGTGTTAGGATCGACACACACACACGAGATTTACGAGTATAAAAAGTAAAGAATAAACACAGAGATATACGTGGTTCCCCAAAACCGGGTACATCCACGGGAGCGAGAGCGGCTGCTGTTCTTTATTATCACAGTAATGAATTAGGGTTTACAACATAGAGTATTTATACCGACTCTATTCTAACCCTAATCTGGTATTTGGTCTGTATCCCAAAAATACCCCTGTACGTACCGTACCGTACCGCGTTACCCTCCGAACCCCCCAATTACGGATCCATGAGCCACAATTCTAACACAATGACTGAAACAACCACAATTTCTAGAACAGCTGGAGGGGATACCGCCAAGGCTTGATCAGCTAAAGCTCCTGTTGTGGGGGGATTCGAGAGCGAGGAGTCTACTAGCTACCCTCTCGAGACCAAGCTGATTGGTGTCGATACTCCTTTGAGAAAGTTTTTTCCTCCAAGAAAAGAGAAGAGAATACAATGATTGGATGAGTGACTGGTAAGAGACAAGGGTGATTTTGATATTTTAACAACAAAACTCTGTGAAATTAGCAGATTCTGTTAATTTTTTGACGGAAAGATGACAGAGGGGGGTATTTGTACATTGTCAGATAAAATAAGGAAGGTTAGTGACATTGTATCCTTTAATACCCAATCATAGAGCATCTACAGTACTCGACGATTCACGACACTCCACGTCAGACACAGGTAACAGGTTTACTCAAAAGTCATGCAGCCGTGCTACAGTTCCTGACCTGATTTGCATAAAAAAAATGGAGTGTTTGGATCGGCCATCTACACACATCGGATGTCGTTGGTTTTCGCGTAGGCTCATTCGATTTTTTTTTTTAGAATTTTTGGTCAGCTCCGATCAGCCGTCCAGTGGCTAGAATCAGCCCAGTGTGCCGTCGGGATCGTTGGACTTTTCAGAATAATGACATCATCATCCATGTAATAAAAAAATCCAACCACTATTTTAATACTACTCCTATAAATACCCATTCCCCACGCACCATCCCCCAAGTCTTCCCCACACGCACATCTCGCCTCCCGCCGGAAACTAACCGACATGACCCGCCTCGCCGCCGCCGTACTCCTCCTCCTCACTCTCTCGGCCTCCGTCACCGTCCACGGCCGTGAAATCTCCGACGACTTGATCAGATTGCCATCGGAATCTTCGCGATTCTTCGACGACGAGGCCGATGCGGTGGGGACCAGATGGGCGGTCCTGATTGCGGGATCTAGCGGCTACTGGAATTACAGGCACCAGGTGATTATATTGAATTTCGATTAACCTATAGTATTAATTACGGTTTGATGAAATAAAGGCTTAATTACCCACTTAGTCTTTGATTGGTCTTAATTAATTTTCCGTTAGTGTTGTAAGCTTAATTTTGGGGAGAATTCGAGCTACATCTATGTAACATATGCATGTAGAATAATTTTACTTTCCTTCCTTCGTTCAAGATACAGATTTTTTGTTTTTGATTTCCAGATATGTATATTTGTATGCTGAGACTTGAGTACCTCGTTATGATTATTTTAGATTTTTTTGAATTTTTTTATTAGCTCTTTGTGTGATTTTATCATCTGTTTGTTGACTTTTTTCGATAAAGTGCACTCGTATTGGTTGACTTGACAATATTTTCGTGTGCTTATCTGATACAACAAGCTTGAAGTAGGCCGAGTTGAGCCAAGTTCGTTCAAGTTTGTTTTGAAAACTTGGCAAGCTTCAAAATTATATTCAAGTTCGACTTTTCACCATTCGAGCTGAGCTCAAGTTGTTGATTTTTGATGCTATAAGTTTGTTGAGTTAAGCATTAGGTTGTTCAAGCGGTAAGGTCTTTTTGGCTTGTTTTTACCGTTATTAAAAAAATTATGAGCTTCAATCATAATTTTTTACTTTTCTGATTCCTCTCGGCAAGACCAATCATTAATCCACCACAAAAGTTTGAAGCAAAACTCACAAATGCGAAAAAAAATTGAATAAAGACAAAAAGTAAGCCAAGTGGCTTATTTTTGCCAAAATAGGCCTTGAAAGTTTAACGATCTCATGTTTGTTGAGTTGAGCATTAGCTTGGATTGTTTATGATTCAAGTCGATATAAAACAAGCTTTTGGGCTCTTTGTGGGACTTTTTTAGACCCACTTCGATTGCAATGCTGGATAGAAACCCAGTTTTCTCAACGTAGAATTAAAACATGATTTTTCGCATGATTGATGTTCTTGGCAAGCTCTAAGAGTTGAATGGTTTCAATCATTGAAGTGGATCCAGGAAGGGCCCAAAAGAGCCCAACAGGACTGTCTAGTCTAAAAGGGTTGGAGATGATCCTATCCCTTTCAATAAATTTGTTTATGTAGTTATCTGAAGATAGTAGTAGAAGTGTTATCTACAATATATTGCTCCCATAAGTTATATTATGTTTGGTTTTCTAAAATATTGGCGAGTCAAAATTTGGAAAGCTTGGATCTGTTTGGATGTGGAGAAAAATGATCCAGGGTGAAAGTGAAACTTTTGGGTCAAATTCTGGACTCTGGAGAAAAAATAGGGAAGTTTGAAACGGTTGTAATCTAGGATTAATTTGAGGCATAAGTGATAATTGTCTCTTAATTGGACTCCAATGTGAAATTTGTTCCAGGGTGAAGCTAATGGATTTTTTTGCCAAGTTTACACTACGCTGAATCTTTGCACTGTTTCTGTCCAGTACTTACTTCCCTTTGTAGATGAGTAACAGCAACCTCTTTTCCGGATTGAGTTTGATTAGTGTTGTTCGTAAGTTAACCTTATTATGAAGCATCATATTGGCAATTCACATCTGGATGGATTCATAGATTCATGTACAATAGGTCGTGCCATTTACTTGGTTTCATCTTACGAGGAGATTAAACTGATTGTTTCATTCGGTCTTAGCAAGCTTTGGATGTGATTGATATTGCTGGAGTAGTGGAAGGAACTGGTTGTAGTTTAAATTAATGGAACACTTACCAGAAAGAAAAGCTAAGACAAAAATAATGCATGCTCGATATTTTGTTTTTAGGATGGAAACTTCCGTGAACTTCTTTTACTTCCATGGGTTAATAGCTTAATACCATGAATCTAATGACATATTTCTGTAGGAGTTAGTCTGTGCACGTTTATGTTGTTTAGAGCTTAGTTTGAGGCATATACCTTGCATGTCTGTTATTGTGATTACTGCCATATCGTGAAGGTTCTTATCCCTTGCATCTTCATTCTCTAGGAGGTGAGCATTTATTGTCTGCTTTACGTTGATTAATTTTATTTTTCTTTTCAGGCAGATGTCTGTCATGCCTATTGTTGATTAATTTTATTTTGCTTTTCAGGCCGATGTCTGTCATGCCTATCAACTCCTGAAGAAAGGTGGGCTTAAAGATGAAAACATCGTTGTTTTCATGTACGATGACATTGCTTTCAATGAAGAGAACCCCAGGCAGGGAATCATAATTAACAGCCCTCATGGTGAAGATGTATACGATGGAGTGCCAAAGGTTCCTTTCCTGCTATTTCGTTTGCCCAGTAGTAAAATCATGAAATTTTACTTATTCTTGTTCATTTGTTGGGTTTGGACGTGAACAGGATTATACAGGGGACGATGTCACTGTTAACAACTTCTTTGCTGCTATTCTTGGAAACAAAACTGCCCTTACAGGAGGCAGTGGAAAGGTTGTGGACAGTGGTCCAAACGACCATATTTTTATATATTACACTGATCATGGGGGTCCTGGTGTCCTTGGTAAACCTCTCTCTCTCTCTCTCTCTCTCTCTCTCTCTCTCTCTCTCTGTGAGAGAGAAATGTGTATTCGATTTGCATTTTGTTAGCTGTTTGGATTGACTATCCGTCGCTGTCTATAATTGAGAAAGTAAGGTACTGTGTAAAATTACTTTGCGCTTCCTTCCTGTGGAAGAGACGATCCTTTGTTTCCAAATTGGCTTGTCTTCAATTTTTAAAAAAGGCAAATCTGGATGATGTTAGAATTTTATGTTGTGGAAACTGTCTATTTTTATCAGCTATGGTGCCTTTTTTTTTGTTTTAGTTTCAAGGGAACTTGCATAATTAAGGGTGCAAGATACAAGGATAAGTTACACCCCTAGCATCATCTGATAATTGAGTCTTGATAAAAAGTGGGGAGCAAAATTGAAAATGGAAAATGAGTCTTGCATTGGTAGTCCATGACGAGCAAGGAGATCGGCACATCTAATGCTTGCCTTGCATGATCTGCTTCATTGGAGGAAGCCTGAGCTGGTGGAGGAGGAACCTGTAATCTATGATTAGCCACAAAGATATGGGCATGTGGGAATTTGGTGATTTGGAGTTTTTTTATGGCTAGGTCCTATATCTTCGTTTGTGCTCTATTTTGATGGTGAACGCCATAAAAGAAAATGGGGTGAAGTTGGTTATCTGCTTCACATTCATTGAATGCGCGAAGGGGGCACACTTACCTAACCATTCTATAGAAATCGGAAATGTTGGGAAACCATTGTTTGGCAGGCAACGACTGTTTAAATTAGATTTCCTTTCTCAGTCTCTCTTGCTTTCTATCCTCTGTCCATATACTCTCTGAAGATATAAATTGAAATGTTATAAAACCCTTGTGTGGTCAGGATCTCTTGCATTTTACATGGTAAGCAAAAGAAACCTGTTGAAAATATAGCATAAAATCCAGTTAAGGTGTTGAGGCCTGCCATCTATCTGAACCTGGAAATGTTTTTTGTGTCACACACTGGTACAATAATCTCTTGATGCTCTGGAAAAGAAGAAAAAAAAGTGCTCAGTATTGGATCCCAATATTGACTCGTTAACTTGATCAATTTTTGTATGTGCGACTCTTTGTTAAAAGAGTGTAAGATTTTGGGTGACTGTATGATTCATTATGCAATTTTTTATATGTCGCAGGGATGCCTACCAGTCCTTACATTTATGCAAATGACCTGATAGAGGTCTTGAAAAAGAAGCATGCATCTGGGACCTATAAAAGCATGGTAATGTACTGTCAGTTGTGAAACAAAATTAAAATTAGTATTGTTGGAATTTATAAAGTTGGACCATATTCCAGGTATTTTATCTTGAAGCTTGTGAGTCTGGGAGTATTTTTGAGGGCCTGCTTCCGGAAGGTCTGAATATATATGCAACCACGGCGTCTAATGCAGAAGAGAGTAGCTGGGGAACCTACTGCCCTGGAGAGTATCCCAGTCCTCCTGAAGAATACGAAACCTGTTTGGGTGACTTGTATAGTGTTGCCTGGATGGAGGACTGGTATGCACAACACTTCCGATTTACCATGTTCTGTCATTTAAGAAGAAAATTTAGCACCTACCTATAGGATGATTAGGGAAACAAGCATGAGAAGCAATCTCAACTCTAATGTTCAGTTCTCAATACTGAAGGCAGTCAACTATTTATGGTTTGGCTGGGCTTTTGGAAACTGATAGGGAAGCCCAAATTCTTGACCTGTCTTTTTGAGTTGATTTCAGAATTCCACCGTGCTCCCCAATACCATTGATGATTATGAAGCCAAAGAAGTAAAATGTGCATGAACTAGTAGCTCGATGATAGGTGTCTAACTTGAGCTATATCAAGAACATCTCATGCAAATTTTGCTTTCATTGTCTTGGTCTAATCTTCTGATCATCTCTGTTAACATGTTGTGGGAATGAAAACCCAGTGAACTTTTCATATTGGTATACTTTTCTGGGTGTTAATTGGTTCTAATGTTATGAACAGTGACATTCACAATCTGCGGACAGAAACTTTGCTGCAGCAGTATGAACTGGTAAGAGCTTGTGTGATATGCAGTATGCTATGCCTAATTTAGTTAAAGCATGTCACTGTTATTACAGAATAATCGAGGAAGTAGTTAATTTTTTTTACCTATAGGATATATCATCTTCATTTAGAACCTGTGTCAGAGAGGAGTATATTTGTTACCTATAGGATATATCGTCTTCATTTAGAACCTGTGTGAGAGAGGAGTATAGAATGTGTTGAAAGGGGCATGCTGAGCTAGTTCCTAGATGATTAGATTCCTTCTTTGCATGTTTTCATTTCATACATACTGTATTTTGTATTGTCTCTTTAAGGTGAAAACTCGAACTGCAAATGACAATTCAGCTTATGGTTCGCACGTCATGCAATATGGTGACCTACCTCTTAGCAAGGACAATCTTTTCCTGTATGTGGGTACAAATCCTGCAAATGATAACTTCACTTTTGTGGCTGAAAACTTCCTGCGGTCATCTTCAAAAGCTGTTAACCAGCGTGATGCCGACCTTCTACATTTCTGGGCCAAGGTTTGTGCAAAACTTTTTTTCTGTACCATATTGAATTAATGAATGCTTTACTATAAATTATTATTGTCACGACTCATTTTAAAAGATGTGTGAGATGATTCTAGGATGGGGTGAGTGCAGTGTTGGAGGGTTAAGAAGTAGGAGATTTGGCAGAAAACTCTAGACCAGAGGTAGGCCAACAGAACATCCCCACTCTGTCTTCACGTTACTTGAGGAAATCAGAAATAAACAGATCACTCATTAGAAGTGTTTCTTCGATAGTAATGAGGGCAAGGTATGAGGAACTCGTGGAGATCTTTAACCATTCCCTGCTGTATTTTTGCTGGAACTCTCAATAGCAGCTCCACTACCTGCTAAGATTGGGAGTTCAGGGTTGAGGGTTGGATAATAAAAACAAAACTGGATACCCTGGTAAGTATGGCTTCATGTCCTTCTCATTCTCCCAATCCAATGAAGAAAGAGGGAACAAAGAACTTCTGCGTCTTCATTTTCCTACCTTGTCCCCTTGCGTTGTTCCCTTCCTCTGGTCTTTGCAATAGCCAAATATAGCGTAAAGGCGAGATGAAGTAAGAACTCTGCAAAATAAAGAGAGAGAACAGAAGGGGTTGGGGCGGTGGATAGAATTCGTGCTTCGATTGAGAGTATTGAATATGGAGCTGCAACATATAGAACAATGAGATTTCTTCCTTCCTACTGTTACTTTTGACAGTTCCGCAAGGCTCCAGAAGGCTCTCCCAGGAAACTTGAAGCTCAGAAGCAGTTTGTTGAGGTTATGTCACATAGGATGCACATCGACAATAGCATGAAGATGATAGGGAAGCTTTTATTTGGAATCAAGAGGGGTCCTGAGGTTCTGGAGACTGTCCGGCCTGCTGGGCATCCTCTTGTTGACGACTGGGACTGTCTTAAATCTCTGGTAAATGTTCTGTTTTATGCATATTCTTATCACTGTTTGCACCGCTCATTATATGTTAATTGCTTTACTTCCATGCAGAGACAGAACTAAACTTTATCCTACAGGTTTATATAGCTTCCTGATAAATAAAATATACCAGTGCAGTACAAAAGTTATTTAAAATTTTGGCGTTGGAGACTGCTACTTTGCCCCTCCTGGCTCCATCCTTGCCTCTATGTGAAAGCTTCTCTAGAACAATGTTAGCTATATTCTTAGTGGTGGCCGACTTGGTTATTGATAGAAATTGATACGAAAAAGTTTTTGCAACAAGGGAAATTCATGATAAGAAGGATTGTTTAGCTACACTGATTTGGTCTCAATTGTTTATTAATGGGAGGGATAACCAATAACAGCCGATTAGCCAAGCAGGAAAACAAATGGCTTTATTGCTTATGGCTTAAGCAAACCAGCAATTGGGAATCAAATGGGTTGCTATGATTGAAAACAATCAAGTTATGTTTACCTCTTCTATAGGAATGGGATTTTTCATGCTATAAACATTTGTGCAGCTAAGGACATTTGAAACACATTGTGGATCTATATCCCAATACGGAATGAAACACATGCGCTCAGTCGCCAACATCTGCAATGCCGGAATCCGGAAGGAGCAGTTGGCTGAGGCGTCGGCTCAAGCTTGTGTCACCATTCCTTCTGGTCACTGGAGTTCACTCCAAAAGGGTTTCAGTGCGTGATTCTAGCAGGATGATGCCCAACCTCGATGGCCAAACCCATTGATATTAGGCTTCTCGCAATGGGGCTTGGTCTTTCTTTATACTGATTTATGTTCATTATTCTCATTTAGTGCTTGTTTGTAAGATTGCTTCAGTGTAAATACAGGATGGAAGCAGTTGTGTAAGAAAACTGGTTTGTATCGAACTATACTCGTTCCCCTTGCAAGAAATATATTACAAAGACAAAGGTGCTTGTGATGTGGCTAGGGATGGATGGATGTCATCTGTGAATTAAAGGAACCATTGTCTGGAATACAGCTTGGTGGATAATCTATTCTCTTGTATGTTTTTTGGGGGCAAATCTTTTCTCAATGTTATATTATTAAAGGCTGCCACAGTTTTATCTGTTGTTCATATTTTCTTTTTCTTTCATTTGGCTCTGTTTGTTTGAACCAGCGGTTTTTTTGAACATAAAAGTTGACGATGATATGCGAAGGTAAGTCTCTTGATTCTGAATAAGCAATTCATTTGTGGTAAATCTCTTGATTTTGGCACATGTACACTACTGTGATTGTTGGGTCTTTCTTTGAGCATCAAAGTCTAAATACAAATTTTCTCAAAATTTTAAACTCAAAGCTTATAAAAATGCCCAACAAAAATACTAGGTACATGGTCAATTTGGTAATTGGGATCCTACGGCTATGAATGAAAGAGAAGTGACAGATAGTCCAATGGTTTCCCATGGGCCCACTAAAGATTGAGAGGAGGAAGCAGAGAAATTGCGGGATTTTTTCTTTCTCAATCAATTAGAGAGATCGTTTACGGCATTTATAAATTACTAAGTATAGAGTCTACAAACCCAAGGCATTACATCAATTGTGAGAGTTTACGAGATAATCAAATTCAACAACTCAACCAATAAAATAAATTAGCTCATCATAGGGAAAAATAAAGAAAATAAAGGAAAAGCCCTAGAAATCTTCATCTTCTCCATCGAGAGGTTTGGTTCAATTAAAGAGCGTTTCCATTCCCACAATATATATATTTTTAAGACAGTTTACCTGTACCTTGATCAAGATCTTCTCGATTCAAAAGAAGACGACCAAACTTATCAAGAGCTTCTAATAAGATTGATGAAGTAACAATTAATACAAAAATGGCCAGTTAGAAAGCATGCGCAGCAGTTGTCTTTTGTTGTGTCTATTAATTTGCTATTGCTCGGCGTTAATTTCAACCTGAATGATATATTCTATTACTCCATTCGTCATTTTTTAAGAGTCACACTTCTAAATCTAACTTTATATAGATGCATCATTATTACACTCTAAAAGTTACTCCCTCTATTCCAAATTGCTTATCCCTTTTGGAAAATCCAACTTATTAAGTATAATACAGTTCAATGGCTTTATACTTGACTTTTCTACATTGCCCCTTCTTTATGGTACAACAGTATAATTAGTTTAAGAAATGGTAGAGAAGAGAAAGGGCAAAATAGAAATCTTCTTAAAATCTATTGATCATATGTGGAAAATGGACATTTATTTTTGGACATCCCAAAATAGAAAGAGGGACCAACAATTTAGGATGGAGTGAATATAACTTTTCCTACTTACTCTTTATGAAAACATCATATATTACACTTTAACACTTTTATTCATTAACTTTTTACAATGGAATTTACTTTTAGGGGCAAAATGAAAAATGGACCAATTTTTACCTACTAACTTTACAAAATAGATACTTATTAAGGGTCAGTCTAAAATGGAATACTGGACTCTAATATGGACGGAGGGAGTATATTTTTCTTTTGACAAAAGTGAAGTTGTATTGATGTAAGTCTAACGGCACTTATAATACGGAATTCCTTACAAATGTCTTGGACAAAACCAAACTAATTGTTTAATGATAAAAAATGAGAAAAGTACAAGGCGGCTAATGTCTTTCACCCCAACCCAGACATCGTCTAACACATATCCTGCTAAAATTTCATATTTTCTAGAAATCTTAAAAGAGATAGAGTGCTAGCCAAGAAAAAAGACAACAAATACTTAAACGATCAGATGAACTCCAACCAAGTATGAATACGCCAATAAACTTTCAAAGCTACAGATTTGACAAGACACCATGAATTGCTCCAGCAAAGACATCATAGGAATGTTTATATTCTATTATATACAACCACTTTTATTAGTTTGTTTATGCATTTTTATTAAACGTTTCACAATTAGTAAGCTAGATTTATTGTTTTTTGAAAAAATCTATCTATTTAAACCACGATCGTTTAGGAACGAGTCCACTCAGAATAAAAATTTGGAGGCAACTTACCAAGAAGTAAGGAAGTTTTACCAAGAATTAATCTTCTTCATTATTGTATAACTATTCCATTGATTTTCAGTTTTTTATACTGACATAACATTCATATATATTATGTTAATAGAGATATAATGGATATATCTCTAACTTATCTTATATATATTCATAAGGGAGCAATATGAATTATCTGCTCCAAATTTGATACCTGAATATTCACTTTGATAACTTGCTACTAATTCTTCTTCTGATAAATCAAAAGGTAATCTCTAATCACCATATAGAAATATTAATATACATATTTTTTATAAGCTAGTACTAAAATAATAAGCGTGTAACCTCAATTACTAATTTGAATTTGACACATTTATTAAATGAGAGAGAAATTCATCAGGGCAAAAATACTATAGATGCGAGATAGGGAAGAGAAGTGAATGCCTTTTTTTTTTTTTTTTGACATTTTTGATTCCAATCTTTTCATGTAGGAAATTCGAACTCTTGACTTGCTTGTGAGATGCAAGAGTGTTGGCAAAGTGATCGAGTTAATCCCAGTTGGTTAAACTGCAGGATTTTGCTTCCACAAAGGATGAAAATAATTGCAATCACCGATGCTGTTTTAAGTTCAAATTCACTGCTTTTTCGTCTCCGACATTTTTTCCAGCTACCAAACACAGCATGAATTAACCAGGACATATTTGTCAACTTAATTACCATGGACCTAGCTTACAGTGGACATATTCCTTCCCAATCACTCTCTCTCTCTCTCTCTCTCCCGTATTGCTTGTCTAGTAGTACTGTATTAATTATATATTCATGAGATGTCTCAAAATCCTCTTTAAAAGTAGAAACAAAAAGTGCATAAAGTTCTATATAAAAGAACTTAATTCGTAAATAATGTGAATTATTTTTGTGTTTTAAACGTACAGAAAAAGGGATTATGTTAACAATCTGATCAAACTTTCTCTATTTCTAATAATACATGAATTGTTAGAAATATACCGAAACGGCGCGGTGGGTCACGTGCGAATTGAGTTAGAAACCATATGAGAATGTTAATGAAACACAACAAACACTCGTTTTTTTGTCAATCGATAGAAGGTATCATTACATCATGTATGAAGTACAAAATACAAATCACAGAACATTGTATTAATTATTGTGTGAGAATTCACGAAAATAAGATAACCAAACCTAGCAACTCAACTAACAAGATAAATAAGAGAGACCACAAACACGATGACAAACAGTCACTAAACAGAAGAAATGCGCACGAAAACAGAGAGTACTTTCAATTCAAACCCCCAGAAATACCAGAAGAATCACAAACTCTGATCAGTACGATCAAGCACTAAACCAGTAAAAACAAATCATGTCTATAGATGTTCAAATCTTGAGTGCAGATCCGAAAAGGAAAGCCACGAAGGTGACCAGGCAACTGAAGGCGAGCGAAGGCGACATCGCTGCCGCGGCGGGGGAGGAGGGGGCCGGCGCGGGTGTCTCCACTGCGAGAGAGGCCCCGAGGAGAGAGAAGACGGTCATTGCCACTGCCACCAGAGCAGTTAGGGAAGCAGTGGTCCGTGGTACCGCCATGAGAGAGAGAGAGAGAGAGAGAGAGAGAGAGAGAGAGAATGATGTGATGAGTAGTGAAGCGTTTAGCAGAGGCCAGAGGGGTTTTTATGGTTGTTGGGAGGAGAGAGAGGAGGGGGTCGGCTTAGTTAGTTCGGGCAGTTGCCCGGACGGTGCAGGCTGAGGGAAGAAGTGAAAGCTAGCTGTTTGATTTGGAGGCGGCCAATTGCTAAAAGAGGAAATCATCGAGAATGATTTCACACTTAACAATAACAATAATAATGTTTAAACTCATTGTCAGGATGAGGAGAGAGATCTTTGAATAGGATACCGATCCTAACCCTGTCATACAATGCTCTGTTTAAAAAACAGTGATATTTGTTGGATTGTTTTATTTTAGTATTTTTTTAAGTGGAAGAGTAAGAACATCATCCATAAAAAAAAAAATGAATACAACTGTGGAAAGACTAACTGCACACAAAACCCGACAAAATAACAAGTTCAAATCAAATCAAATCAAATGTTGAATTGTTTCATTCAAACCATGAGAATTGGGAAAAAAAATTGCGATAAGAATTTATGTACTTTGTTTCCCTAAGTTACTAGCTTGATATATATCTATACATGAGTTCTTTAAATTTGTTTTTTTTGGACAAAACTACAAATTTTTTGCTTCTTGTTTTGATTAGCGAATAATCTTTTTGAGATGAAGAAAGTATCTCATAGGCAGGGATTTTATTAAAAAAAAACTCAAATTGGTAAAAATTCTCCGGAGAAAAATTACAAAACTATGCAGGGTACAATTACGGGAGAGAATCTAGACCATTTTGAGTACAATTGTTGTGCTACGTTATCGAAATGACGTAGTATTACCATCAATTGAGAATAAAGGATCTCACTGAACATCACAACATTTATATAGCGCGGAGACAAAGCAAAAGTTTTAATTTAGGGATAGATGGTCTATATGAGGTAAATAAAATTGACAAAAGTATAATAAGAGAGTTTCAAAAACTATAAGGCCGGCGATTATATGTAACTATTTCCCCAAATCGCATACGTTGATTGCAATATTGGTGTGACGTGGGTGGGTTATGACCTTGGTCAAGGTTTGATTTTCGAAATATTATTTTTGTTAGACTTCATCTAGATGATTGTTCATGCAAAATATGATCAAAATCATCAGCTCAATAACCATGTAGTATAGTTTATTTTCGAAATTAGAGTAGTAGCAATTTAATCCTTCTGTCCCAAAAAGGATGTCAATTTTTAATGTCCGTGACATCTTTTATTGCATATATCTTAATTTTGTACTCCTATATATAATACAAATAATTGAGAACTACGTATCAAACAAGATTCATATTGCATATTTTTGAAGATCCTTATTGAAAAATATAAAGAATTGAATTTAACACAAATATCAAAAGTTGACATTCTTTTTGGACAGAGGAAGTAGTTGTTTTTTTAAAAGATTACATGACAAAAAGAACCTCTCCCAACATCCCTTGGAGAAACTTTTGTATATGACGGATATAGGAGGGGTGGTGGTGTCCCCCTCCGGTCTATTTTCAAATTTCTGGACATTTTCCAAGCATACTTTGAGTCCGAGTGGGTGAATTCCAACTCTCTTCCTTCATCAATTGAATTAGAGTACAACTTTATTTTGTGAGAATTGGAGCTCACAAGCAGGATGAGATCGATTGCTCTCTTTCCTTAACACAGGGAGAATAACTTGTATATTTTGACAAATCTAGGAACCAAAGACACCATAAAAGAAGGGAGAGGGTCAGAGGGTGAGGGTGAAGATGAACGAAAACAGGAGAGCAAAGCAACAGAGAGCTGGAAAGGCAACAATTAATGGAATGAATACATACACAAACTTGGCAAAACTATATATATATATATAGTTACTACAAGAATGCTCAGCAAACAACAAGACCAATCTGTCTGGTCGAAGGTTCGATTATAAATTCTACTTACGTATCAATTACTCTTATTTTGTACATCTAAAAGTTCTTGGACATGGTGGGGTGATAATTCTGAATCTAACTGTGTACAAACAGGGAAAAAAAAAAAAACATAAAATCAACATGTATGTATCACAAGATCAGCAACTACCAACATCCAAGACTCGAAGAAATTATCTCAACGCTCAAAGGCACACACCGAAGGCTACCGGTAGATTTCTTTCTTCCAAATTCACTCAAAGGCACATACCCAAGGCTTCTGATAGACTTCTTTTCCAAATTCGCTCCATATTTTGCCCAATGATTAGTGCTAGTTAATCTTCCAAGTCAAGGGCGGCCCTTGTTCACAACATATCTTATGAGTCACAAAATTGAGCAACCATTGAATGCCAACGTCAATAACCCAAATACTTTGGTGCCACCAGCAGAAGAGGGTCCAAGGCGCTAGGAGCAAATTTCCGTGCGAAAAGGAAGCAAACAGAAGACGGCTGGTTATTATAGAAGCAGCTCTGACCTTCGAGAACCCTCTTCAAGAACTCCTCCGTGATATCGGCTCTCCCAAAGGTAGCCGGATGGGCCCCACCTCTTGACCAGTCCACCCAAGTGATGCTCCTATTGGCCACGAGATTTGGTGCTTGAATCGTCAACATGGTGGGGAAATAATGCTCGTCCACGTAGCACGAGGGTTTACAGAAATCAGAGAATTTGGGGTAAAATTTGGTGTCCTCCACGATGTAAACTGCGAGTTTCCGGTTGACTTCGAACCATTGTGATCCTTTACGCCATTGTGTGATGTTGACTTCGGGTGCCATGTTGGAGTTATAGCGTCCTCTGCCGAAGGGTCCAGGGTCGTCGAATGCGCCCATGAAGCTGTATTTGGATTTCATGATGTAATGGTAGATGACACTAAAGTTGTAGAGAGGAATGCACGATTCGGAGAGAAGGATAAACCATTCATTGGAAATATCAAGCAATGCATTCGCGAGAAGTCTTCTCTCAGCATCACACATGCTCATCTTCCCCCATTCTGACACCTGCAATAAAACGGGAAAAAAGAAAAGAAAATAAGAGATTCACCACCAATTCCTCAGAACTGAAAAAGATGAAAACTGTTGGAGTTTGTCCCGCATCGGTTAATTATCTTCTCTAAAACTAGTATATGAGTTTGGGCGGCCTCTCCACTCATTGCCAATTGGTATTGAGTTGGATGCTTTAACATGGTATCACAACTAGGGTTTTAGAGAATATGTTCCCCTTGTTTGTGCCATAAGTGCATCGTTGTTTGTTGTGATCCAAGTGTTGTGGATCATTTGTTTATCTCTCCACGTGCAAGTAGGAGTTTGTCCCACATCGGTTAATTATCTCCTCCAAAACTAGTATATGAGCCTAGGCGACTTCTCCACTCATTGCCAATTGATATTGAGTTGGATGCTTTAACAAAAACATTTGAGAATTTTTTGCGGTAACTTGAAAGCACAACGGTCAAAAATATTTTGAGGGTATGACAACTGTGCATGAGGAGTATCGAAGGTTGAATAACCAATTAAAGAACTAGAGTGAATCAAATCTCCTCAAATGGGATTAGCTATTCCGGTTTCATGCGAGCAAGTTGTGGCCTGCAGCCCAAACTGGGGACAGGTTTTTGGGCAATTAAGTATTTATCATTTTTTTCCAGAAAAAATCCTAACATAGGGATTGTCAAGAGATTCTCAACCATTAGGCTGCCTTTGTACCTAGTAATAAGGCTTAAGATAATCCAAAACAACTGATGTTTATAGAATTACTGCAACTAGTGTAGAGATCCTATAACCTGCCATGTTAACAAAAACCAAATTCAAATCATATCCTCTTCAGATCAGATAACACCAAGAGATACACCAGCAATGTTGAACCAAGTAAAAGAAGCAACAGATAGACGGTTGAATCAATCCAAACGAATTTCCCACTTCTTTCTATTTCCGGCACAACTAGAAAGGGAATCGCTCAAAACTTTGACCAGGCATTACTGCCTGTGAAGAATTTCTTATTTCCATTTTGACTGTTATCAGAAGTCCTTACTGTTTGAGCATAAGAGCCAAACTGGATTCACAATGATAAACAAACTTATCCGCTAAACAGTTGCCTTTTAGACCCCAAGCCTCATACTCTTGGTTCAAAGGTGATCTGGTGTGGAATACAGACTTCCTCCAAACCCCACTTGACAATGATTGAAGATATTGATGAGCACTTACCTAGGGCCTAGGCTTCTTTTACCCGTCAAACAAGCACAAAGAATCCTTACCCAAATATTCTTCTTGTAAAATTCAACCTAATCATTGTGGTATGAGTTCGGTGAAGGTAACATTAAATTTAATGGATTTACCGAAAGTCATGTAACAAGGTAACAAATCTATGTACATTTCCTAGTGACAGGATGAACACAATGAAGAAAACATTTAACGATTAGCGAACGTGTTCACCTAATCCAAGCAACACATATCAAACACAAAAAACAATGCTATGATACGTTAACAAGTTGACTTTCTGTGAATAAAAAGGTGTGGTAAGAAATCAGAATACGCTGCATTGACCTTGGATTTATCAACATCCAAGAGGCTCTGCACTCCGTTTCTGTTCATTTGTTCTAATTACCTATTTTGTTCCCAATGTCATATCGAGGTACCATGGGGAACAGAAATATGATAAGAATACTTTCTCTGTTATAGAAGCATCTTTTTCCAGTATTTTTGTATAGTTTTTCTCTGTTGCTGTGGGACTGCCATTTTTAAAAGACCACAGATACTCCTAATGCCAGCAAAATGGCAAACAGTCGTATGAAAATTCTGCAATACTTACCTTCAAATAAAAGAAAAAGATGTCATGAAACACATTAGTCAGGTCCATTCATGTGTAAACCAATCAACATAACTTGGATTGTCCTTAAACCCCACGTAATTTGTTCCTAAAACCAAGTCCATTAATTACCTATATCCAACAGTTTCAGCAATGCACAAAACATAAAAAATCTGCCACAATTCTTGTCATTGTGCAGGACTATTTTCCAGTGTATCAAATTCAAAGTTCATTTAACATAGCTAATTTGAGATGCATGTGTTGGGTAGATGTGTCCATTCTACCAAGATAGGCAAACGATTCATACCAACAAATTACTGAAACGATTCATACCACTTAAGATGTTAGACCTAAAATATGAAAGACTGCAATTAGAAGGTTAGCAGTAGAAATTTCAAAACCTAGAGTAACAGACTGCAGTTAAAAGCGCATGCTTTTCACAAGTGACTAAAAAGTATGTCAAATGGAAAACCAGACCATCAACCATCCAACAGGTGGACAGTTACTCAAAGACAAGAGCTCCCAAACAGGGGTGGCTTTCACTTTTAATCATGTGATCTTCATCGCCCTACCAATGTGGGTCATGTGACATACATTTAGCTTTTTAGAGAATTTAGATAAGACCGAAGTACCCATAATCGTCAAACACCTAATGGTAGCACCAGGTCTGCAAAAATTGTACAACTTGTTCTGGATAATTGTTTACACGTGCTATAGCAATAATAGTATTAGTACCAAGGACCAACTAACAACTAAAGAATGACGCAAGTTGGATGAAGAACACCAAGGGAAAACAGGATAGAGGTTGTGTGAGTAGGTAGCAAAGAATATATTAGTCATATAAAGTACTTAAACACCATAGAAAAACACAAAAAGAGGAGCCCCTAGTAGACAACCGAAACCCAGCTCTTGTGTTGCCATTCAGTTGAGTTGACATGAGCAATTTTTGTCTTCGAATTAACAAGGTTTGGTAAGGCATTGGAGGAAAAATAATCAAGCAGGATGGTCCTTAGACATAAAACGCCCACTTACATAGTTAACACATCTTAAACCTAGTTAATCAAGGTTTATGTACTTAAACGCCACAGAAATACACAAAAAGAGGAGCCCCTAATAGGCAACCGAAACAGCCAGCTATTATGTTGCCATTCAGTTGAGTTGAAGTGAGCAATTTTTGTTTTCGAATTAACAAGGTTTGGTAAGGCATTGGAGGAAAAATAATCAAGCAGGATGGTC
>BPLS01000186.1:1036135-1079445 GCA_019656275.1 Rhododendron kiyosumense
ATGCCTGGGAGTTCACAACAGATTACAGTGAATGAATGTATTTAAGTCTGTAATAGATCGAAAGCCTAGCCCATTGTATACATTGCATATCCATAACAACGTCCGAAAGAAATCAGACATGAATGAGAGTTTCTATCGATCACTCTCATTTCAAAGTGAGTATACATTCACATTAAGCTGAAGTGCTGAACTGTGATAGCTTGAGTAACCCTAACTTCACATGCATAGCGTATTCAATAGCAAGGGGTAATAGTTAAATGCATCAGATTCAAATGCAGACTGGATTGAAGATATGTGTTCAAAGAATCAATATTTGCACAAAATTAAGACCCTAACTGATTTTATACATGTCGATGTACATATATGATCAGCCGCGAATCAAAATTAAAAGCAACTAAAATTTTGAAAACAAATAGCGATGAATAGATTGTATAGAATAAACTAGTATATGAACAGAATCGGACATGGAGTATTGGTTAACAACAATAGGAGTTCAAAGACAGCAGATCACTGAGTGGTAATACGATAACAAACTAGATTGAAGGAATATGTTCAAAGAAACATTATCTGCAGAAAACTAAGACCCTAAAGTATTGTAGACATGTAGATGGTCATCCATGACCAGAATGACTGAAATCAGACTTGAATAAAAGTTAATAGGCATTAGTCACATTTAAATTGGACATACATTCAAACTAAACTGAAGTAATAGATCTTGTTTTTATAGAAAACTGGTACCAGTCATTGAATTGGAGTTCAAATACAAACTATATGGATAGAATGTATGAAAAAAATCTCCACAACAAATTAAAACCCTAACAGATTGTACATTTTTCACGTACATTTGCAGTAAAGGAAAAAAGAGTAAACAGCAACATCTGAAATAAATCAAACAGAATTACAGGTCATAAGTATGACTCCACATCCGACCTGTGTATGCATTGAAGCTAATCTGACTATTATAGATAGAGAAATCCTAAACTGAACTATATCACTATTTCTTAGATGAAGTTGTAATACCCCTAGTCTTTGATTATGTTTTAAGTCAATTATGTGATGTGTTTTGGGCTTAATTTGTTAGTTAAATGAAATTGGAACATAAGTTGGCATATGGCACACACACACTCAATAATTTTTCCTAGCCTAGCAAAACAAAACACGTCCTCTACGTCTTTTTCTTTGTTCTTATCAAAACATAGAGAGAGAGAGAGAGAGAGAGAGAGAGAGAGAGAGAGAGAGAGAGAGAGAATCGGTGGAAAGAAGAGAAAGGGAAAAATTAGGGGAAACCTTGTTTGGCTTGAAATTGAAGATTTAACTTGGTAATTCTTACATCTCCTACTTGAATTCATGTTTTGTATGTTGAATTCCCTGCTTTAGTAGTTGAAATTCATGTTTATTTGAGAATCTTGCATATAATAGGTGAACTTGGGTTTGGGAAGGAACACCACTTGAATCTTTTGAATTGATGAGTTTAAAGTTTGTTTTGATGCATGAATTTGAAGTTCTTGGAGTAGCTTTTCTATATCTATGAGGTTGAGCATGATTAGTGAGGTTTTGATGTGAGTTAGAAGTAGTTTGGATGGGTTTAAGAGCTGAAAATCACAGGAAGAACAGGGGATAATTTTCTGGAAATCTGCAGAGTAGAAATTTCGTATCTGTTCTGATTTTGTGGATTTTTTTTAGGCAGTTCCTAAGCTCCAAAAATTATGAAATTTTTATTGAGAGATCCTCTACGAGTCTTTTGTCTGTGGTAAAAATTTCGGGATCAGAATCGAAGTATTGAATTCTGTAAAAATTCGTGACCATGTAGCGCGCAGTTTTCGGACTGTGCTGACTGCACAAACACGTGTTAGGGAAACGGTCATAATTTTGAGCTCGGGAGATGAAATTGCGATCCGATTTCTGATTTTGAACCTCGACTAGTAGACCTAAAAAAATGCATGAAGATTATGACTTAGTTATTCTTGGACAAAGTCAGTTTTTGCGTTAAAGTTTATGGAACTGCAGTTTCTGAGATTATTTTCTTGGGCTAGCTATCTAACTTCACATGTCTACCTTAGGACCTTAAAAATAGGCTTGTTTAGCATCTTCTAATCATGTTTTTATTGCCTAATTGTTTTAGGAAGCTCGGGTGGTTCGTAGAGCCGAGGTGAGTGATTTAATACCTAAACACATGGTTTTGAACTTGTTTTCCTTATCGAGTTTATTTGAACATGTTTTATAAATTGTGTACTCCATGGATACCAATGGAAGGTAGACTTATTTGTGAAATGTTTGCGAATCTATTTAATGGCATTCCCAACGTCCGGTCTTGCTAGGAGACGGCTTAATGGCTAGCAAGGGTGTTTGAGGTTGATGTGTGTTTTGGGATAATGCATAGACGTCTGGCTTATCCACTACCGGGGATGCCCAGTAGCTTTTGAATTTTGAATAGCGGAATGTGCATTATATTTGGCTTATGGTTTTGAGTGCTTGGTTTTAAAATATTATCAAATTATTTTGCATTGTCCATGGAAAGCATGTGATTTAAGTATTAAACATTCACACGAGCTTTGGCTTATGAATTTTCTTTTCCACCTTTCAGGAAGCGACGCGTAGGGTGGCATGGTGTTTATTTCTGGGATGTGTAGTATTTTTGGAAACTTGCAGAAAGGAAGTTATGTTTGTAGACACTTAGCTTCGTACATGGTTTGTTAGCTTTTGAGTTTGTAAGTAAGCCCAGCTCTGGGAGGTTTATCTTTTGGTTTGTAAAACCTAAGTAAGACTGTGACTTCTTATCAATAAAAGTCGTCTTTTGCTTCCCCTGTCATATTTGGTCCCTTTTGATTATCGCTAGTTTAGATGATATTTGATTTGTGATTTGGCCTTAGTGATAAATCACTGGCATTTGTCATGATTAAGACCTCAAGGGGCGGGTCAGGGTCGTTGCAGAAGTGTTCCGTGCCGATGCATCAGAGTACAACAACCGCCAAGAAAACAAAGTGGATCCTATCAAGTCTCAGATATACATTTGTAACAAAAGAGCAAATGAAGTCAACAGCAACATCAGAAGAAATCACATATGAATAGAAGTTGATAGCGATCACTCACATGCAAAGAGCATAAACTCAAACTACTGTGAGCTCTGATATGTTGAGAAACCCGATGCTTACATAAACTATGCCACATTTGTTAGAAAGTGGAACCAGAGCTCATATATGGACAAGATTGAAGGAATTTTACATTCCATATCGATTTGAAGAAAATTAGTCAATATGATAAAGAGCAACATGCGAAGTAAATCAAAATGCAAACTATCAGAGATTCAGAATGAAGTAAGTTAGCAGGAACAACTCTCATTTGAAGGAGTATACAATCAAACTAGCGTAAACATGATCGAGTAAGAAACCCTAAATACACATACACACTGACAGAAATTGGTACTGCTAATCAGATGCGTTGTGGCTCAAATTCAGACTAACTTGTAAATAAGCCAAGCTGAGTTTCTTAGTGTTCAAGCTTGGCTGGTTTCCTAAACGAGCCAAAAACTCAAGCTCAGCAATGAGCCGAGCTTTTGCAAGCCAAACCGAGCTTTTAAGTGTCGAGTTCGGCTCATTTAATAAACAAGCCTAAAACTCAAGCTTGTCTCAATTACTGAACGAGCTGAGCCACAAGCTGCTCGCACGCAGCTCGGTTTGTTTGCAGCCCTCGAAGGAATGTATTCAACAAACCTTGATCGCAATCAATGAAAATCCTAACGATTATTCAGATTCGCATAAATTTGTTGGATCAGACGGCGATAAAAACAAAACTAACATTCGAAGCGAGTATGCATTCAAAGTACTTAATATGCACTACGACAGATACATAAACACTAGATTCACCTATATTATAGTACTATATAACAATTTTACAGGAAGAGTTGAAAACGAACCAGTCTCGAGGAATGTAATCGGCAAACATTGTGCGCAAAATGGAAAACCCTAAGAAATTGTGTACATGTATATGGATAGATATATATGTGTGTGTGTGTGCGCGCGCGCGCGCGCGCGCGTGTGTGTGATGTGAAAGTAGACCTTGAAGTAGTAATCGAAGTTTGGATCGTCGCAGCCGCCTTGAGGCTCGAGTTTTTCGGGTTCTCGAGGTCGGCGGTGATCATCAACAAGTAGTTCACCATTTTCTCAGACCCTAAATCGAAGCTTCTCGCTCTCGCTGGCGTTCTGGACTCGGCTTTTGCTTTTTTTTTTTTGGAGGAATGGTTTGGACTCACTTGACTCGCTGAAATGGGCTATATATAGTTGCACGCTCGCCCGCCGTTGCAGCCCTCTCCGGCGAATGCTCCTCTACAACTGTCTAGCTAATAACATCACGCCATGTGTCGTGACAAATTTTTTTTTTGGCCTACTTGTATTGCAGTGTTAATGGGTTTTTTTTTTTTTTTTTTGTTTTGTTTTGAAGGGATAGTGTTAACGGTTACTACTGGTTAGGTTGTTAGCAACGTTTAAGACCTAGTTTAAAAAAAAAAAAACGGTTTTTAAAATTTTTTTCTTATTCAAATTTTCTTTCGTATTGATTGATTTTGCGTCAAAATTTTATGAATTATTGGTTCATCTTGACAAAAGAAATTGGAAAAATAAAATTTTTTTGACTTTTACGCAATTTTGTTTTTAGAAAATATCCAAAATTGAGCACTTTTTTGGATATTTTCAAAAAAAATTATGCACAAGTCAAAAACTTTTACTTTTTTATTCTTCTCGTTGAGACGAATTAATAATTCATAAAAGTTTAATATAAAACTAACAAATGCGAAAAAAAATATGAATAATGACAAAACAAAACAAAAAATCCCAGGTTTTTTTTTTTATGGGGGAAACTAGGCCTAAATAAGTTACTCTCTCCATTCCACAATGTTGGTTTGTCTCGGAGATTTCAACTTTTTAAGGGGACAAATATTAAATGCACGTCCTCTTAAAAATGACCTTTGATCTCCACTATTAACCATTGAATCCCATAAAGTTATCCTCAATTATTAATGAAGGATAAATTTTGGAAATTCACACACTTTTTTATTTGATTTTTAAAAAAGGGTTAATAGTTTGAGGCATTCTAAAATAGAATAGAGAACCAATATTGTGGGACGAATGAAGTAAATCACCGTACAATTTAACTTCATTTACTCTAATTTTGAGATTTCAGAAGCCCAAACCGACCTTGGGACTAATCATACAAATCCAGGTCCAACTTTTGAGGGATGATGAAAGACGGGTTCAGCCCATCTTGCAAGACACTCTATTTGAAAACCATGTGTGGCCTTCAACCAAACAAAAAAAAAAGGCCCGCGATGTCTTCTCACTAACTCCAAGTGGAGCTCTGTGTTATTAGATGGAAAACGACAATGGCAGTGGCTACGGATCGAGAGAAGTGAGTGGTGGCGGTAGGTGTAGTTAGTGGTTATGGGATGAGGGGAGGGGTGGTGGCGGGATAATAGTTGTGATTGATTGGTAGCGAAGGTGGTGTGACCTTTTTTTTTTCTTAGAAGAGTTTGAGCAATAAGAAATGCTTAATAAATAAACATGTCAATGAAACAATAATGCAATATAATAGCTCTTTTATTGTGACAAGTAAAAATTATAAAACATATTTGTTCTTAAGAAGTTTATGTTCCACACCAAACCCCTAAACATACGAAAAAGTGCACTTTAAACTTACGCCTAAATGCAATAGAGTATGGCTAATTCTTAATCAATGTTATTAAAGCCCTGTTTTCAAAAAATAATAAAATTCTACTACATATGCAGCAGCTGTATACAGTATACTAGTATACAGGAAGGGCAATATTGCTAACTATATTTAGGACTAGAGGAGTAAATCTTAATCTGTGATGATAGGTAGGATGAAAATCTATGTGGACGTACACTCTATTTAGGACTATGATTTAAATTGTTTCCTGTTTTTTTTTTTATTTACGCTTTGTTTGGATGACAATAAATAGAATACTACTAAGAAATGGAAAAAACAAAAAAAAAAAACAAAAATGGTGAGATTATAGGAATTTGGTTTTGCCTATCCTCTGATAATTACACATAGTTTTGTCTATCCACCACACTCTCTTATTGTCTATCCTCTGATAATGACACTTGACTTTGCCAAGTCTTTGCTACTTTATGGAGCCCAAGAAACTTGGCCATTAGTGATTGCAAGATTTTTTGAACAAGGTAAGCTCACATTATTATACAAACAAAACCAATACGGAAAGATGGATTAACATAACACATTCTTGATTCTAGACTCCTGTCATACGATCAAGTTGAGCTGAAGAGCTTGCCAACAATAGATACTAGTAACTACTACTATTATGGTATGTCCTAAAGCATTATTCTTTCCATTATCACTACACCTTTGAGAATTGCGATGAGAAAAACCAATTATATTTAAAATAAAATAAAAAACTTGTTGCTAACTGAGTAGTGACTGGTTCGATAGTCACTTGACTAGTACGCTTATTAGTATTATTTTTGTTACAAGTAGCAGAAAAATATAAGTATATACTAGTAATTACTATCAAACTAGATATAAGTCCAAGATAAACCCAAGTGAGCCTCATTCGAAATAATCAATTTCGTATTGGCTAATTGATGGTACGTTTAACATAATAATAATACCACAACCTACAAAAGCAAACACCCAGTCTAAATGCGGATTAAAAAAAAAACACACCCAGTCTAAATCGAGAGGAATGGGAAGTGACGGAGTACTAAGTAGAGACAATGAAATACATTGGGAGGCCCAGTTAACTGAACAAAATATATGCGGAGCACCGTGGTCATAACTTGGTAAATGCGTATTTGTATATAGTATATATACTAATTGATTTCCTCTTTTTTGGGAAATGTTACGGTAAACATTCCGTATAACGAAACCATTAAGAGTCGTAACCAAATTATTGAGAGACGTAATCAAACAATTCCTTCAATTATTATGTCCCTCTCAATAGTTTGGTTTTGCCTCTTTGCTTATACGGGTGCATATGGTACGGAGTTTATCTATATGACAGGTTATATAGGAGGATATTTTTGTCTTGGTTTAATTTCTTTTTTAAAAGAAATAGACTTAAGACCTTACTAAACTATATTAGTGGATTAGAGGGGTTATAAACATTAGGAGTGAGTTTCCCACCATTTATTACCCTTTTATTAGTATTATATTCACTTTACGGGCATTCAGTCATCTAGCCAAATTTATCAAGTGGGTTTCCCACCATTTTTCCCATCTTGACGAGTAGTAGTCTATCAATCCTAGTTTGAAAACTTAAAAACAATTCTACATGTTCAAACTTGATTTCGTTTCTTATAACTTGAAATCGATCCTATATTGCCCTCAGGCTTTGTTTCTTTCTTTCTTTTTCTTTCTTTTTTTATGTCTAGGTGATTACAGTATATTTTCGGCACCCTGGATTATGGTTCTTCAACATAGATGGATTAGTCACTTTTCTGGGGCCAATCAGTACAACATGATAGTAATATTTACAGTAATATGCAATCATGACGGACAATCAACTACAAGAGAAATTAAGCCCGTCGACGCAACAATTCAAGCACGAATAAAACCAGCCCAACAAAGGGGATACAACCGGCCCGTTCAAGAAAAATTCCATAATGAGAAAGAAATAATCAGTCATCGCATTCCAGATGTCGACCAACTGGTCTTACCCCCTTGCTTATTGATTCACCAGTAACTTATGTCGGTAAACTTCTTTTGTTTTTATTGTAGGTCTTCTCTCCAACTCCCTATATATGATTCTCTCTCTGATGCAGCTTTGTCATAGCATCAATTAATAAGTTACCAGTAGCTAGCTAGTCTCCATGGTGCAATGGATTCAATAAGCTGCACAAGTGAAAGTGGATAAGACTTCAAGTTTTTCCTTACCACTTCAGTTCATAACTCATCCCTCAATGCAGATGGATACAATCAAGAAGCTGGTAACAGTCCATAAATACAAGACCAGATAATTGGAAAGGGAAACAATGTATCTTATCACGGTGTATTTGTATTTACTTGTCCTCGTTTTCTTGTCTTTCTGAGCCTTTTGCTTCATGGATCTAATTGCTTGTGATGGTCTAGTTGGGCAATGGAGCAAAGATATTTGTATATTTCCCTTAATATTCTTCTTCTGAAGTAAATTCTGCTAGCAGTGTAGTTACATACGCGAACTCTCGACTTTGACCACAAAGCACCATCACAGCACTTACATATATCCACCATAACAGTTGCATGGATCTTGTACTGTATAACATAACAGATCAGCATTAGCAGTAGTTTATCAATCCAACATGGCTGATCTTTCTTTGAAAAGGTTAAGGGTTTTACGAATTTTTTCACAAGCATCACATTTTGTGATTCTTTTTTTTTTTTTTTTTCCTTTTCTCAAATTCAAAATGTAAATGATATGACTGGAGGGTTAATCACACGACTGTTGTGTATTCTTAGCTAGCACTCTAGATGTCTAATGCATCTCCTCTTAGCACATTAACTTCTGTATTCCCTGATTTGCATGCCATGCTTTTTATATTTGACAAAGAGCTAAACCAATTTCATAAACCTACTTTGGGGAACTATTTTTCCAGGAGTATGGGGTTCAAACTGACAGTTCTGTTATTGTTTTTATTTGTTGCAACTTTCAGTGGCTTTACCTATGGGGTTGCGGAGGTTAACTTGATATCTAGACAGAAACTACTGGAAGTAGAAAGGAAGTTAAATCTTCTCAATAAACGTGCCGTGAAAAGTATTCAGGTATGGCTTCCATGCTATTCAGTGGAATGTTGCATTTTTTTTTTCTTCTGTATATCCCATTTTACTCTAGTTTTCGCATATTCTCTTCTTTTTGGCCCCAAATCCATCGAAGGCTGTGTTTTTTTCGATACGAGGTAGAGTCTGGTTTTTGTGTTAAGTTTCAGCAGGGGAAAAAAGAGGAAAGCAAATGCCGTTTAATTTGGGAGGCAAAATTATTGCACAATGATTTTTTTTTAGTTACGCACAAGTCGCCTTGCTTGGTACAGGGTCTCTTGGTGAGCCTATTAGTTTCAGAAAACGTTAATACCCTGGTGAGTCGGGTTTTGAAACACATATTTTATATGAACATGTTACACTATCATTTCTACATAGAGAATATTGCGATCCGAAGTGATTCTAAAAAGTTTCCTATTTATTTGCATGGCATTTTTCTTTGGAGAACTGTATCAGATGTGACAAACATTAAATCTCAAGAGAGAGGAGCTTTGCCAAGATAAAATGCGAAAGAACTATTCATAATGCTCCTATAAAATATGTGTTCTACCTGAATAGTTTGCAAAGATGTACTTTTCTTTTGAGATATCTATTGCCTGGAAGAATTACATTCTTAAGGAACATAGCGTACCACGTTGCAAGTACTTTTAGTGGCAAAGATTATTTCCTTGGCGGGGTCGGTCAAGAAATCCCTTGAAAATTTCTAGTGTTTTTGCAGAGTGAAGATGGGGACATTATTGACTGCATTGACGTTCACAAGCAGCCAGCTTTCGATCATCCTGCACTGAGGAATCACACAATCCAGGTCTGCAATTTTTTGTTGCATAAAAACATTTGGCTTAATCCTATATGACGTGAGAATTGTATTGATATTCCAAATGCAAATGCAAATGAACGTAAATGTTCTTTATGTTTAGATGACACCCAGTTACAATCCTCAAACAGAAAGGACAACCACAACGATGGAAACATCAACGAAGGGTGGAGGAGGCTCTTCAGTGACTGTGACATCACAGCTATGGCAACGAAGTGGAAGCTGTCCTGAGGGCTCAATCCCTATCCGGAGAATTCGAAAGAAGGAATTACTTAAAGCAAGTTCAGTGAAAGAGTACGGGAGGAAGAAGCCTTCCCAAAAGTTCAATCACCTTGATGAAGACATAGATTCTTACCTTCAACTAGAAAATCACTCGGTTGGTGTTATGATGGAATCAACTCAATTATCTACTACTGGCGAGTAATTGAAACAAGCTTTAGTTAAATATGTTTTTCGTTTGTACAGCTGGCGATATTGTTAACGGAAGGCTACAGCTATTCAGGAGCTAAAGGAGACATCAAAGTTTGGAACCCTTTCGTTGAAACTGATGATGAGTACAGTACCTCTCGGGTGTCTTTGAAAAATGGCCCTTACATGAGTTATGAGGCTATTGAATCCGGCTGGGCAGTTAGTATTTTCTCTTCATTGGTTGTATTATTCTTTTAATGAGGATCAATGTGGATGTTGGATATCTTATTTTCAGTATGTAACTATACTGATTGATGGTTCTGTATCTGCTTTTCAGGTAAATCCGGGTGTATATGGAGACAGGAGCACTCGATTGTTTGTATATTGGACTGTAAGTCATTGTATTAACTATATTGATGCTAAAAGATGGTTTAATGATGCCTAGCTAAGACTTTCACTCTAATGTACTGTGTCATTTGTTGATGCTTAACATTAGTACATAGTTTGGTTAATGTCTCATAAATCTGGGGAAAAAAACTATGTTGTTATTTATTGAAATCGCGGCTACCCAGGCCACCTGTATGCCACTGTAAATTACTGATTAAGTTGGTTGTCGAAGCACAACAAATACAATCACCAAATGAAGAAAACAAAAATTGCCAAAAGCCATATTGCTTCCACTACTCGTCGAACCTTGTGTCATGAAACCATTTTTTATCGCTTCACATAAGCAACAATCAGATCTGTGGCATTATGACATCCAAGAGAGAAAATATGAAACAAAAACAAACATTCGAAAGCCATACATTGTTTTGGTTTTTTAATTTGCCTATCTGAGGTTAGCTACCATATGACCATAGAATAAAATTAATTGATGTGATTGCACTAACTTTATGTTTGCTTTGTGCATGCACCAGACTGATTCGTCAAAGACAACAGGTTGTTTTGATCTCACATGCCCTGGTTTTGTTCAAACTAGCAATGAGGTTGCTCTTGGTGCTGCTATATATCCAATATCAACCTCTACAGGGCTTCCATATCAAATAACTACGTACATCTTCCAGGTAAGAGTACAATAAAGCGTCTTAAGATTTATCTAATTCCACTCGACTTATAAGTAAGCATGAAAATAGTTCATGGAAGAGTGTTTTCTGGGCAGAATGATCTCCTAGCTAAGACTCATGCTACAAGAATGCTTGTTTGATAACCTTAAAGGTACTTTTTAAAAATTGGTTTTCAGTGATCAATAACTTGGGCCAGTTTGGTAGCATCATTCTATCCATAAAGGTTGGAAAGCTGGAAAGAAAAACACTTTTTGCCAAGTGTTTCCGCTTTTGAACAAATGGCAACAGTTATGAATTTTTTTGCAGATTTGAAAGAGAAGGGAGGAATGATGTTTGTACTTGCTTTCAAAACACGTCTTCATCCCCATCCACCCCCCCTCCCTCCCTCCCAGACCATCTCCGGACAGCCCTACCCCCAGCCACCCTTTCATGTGCTTTCAAACTAACACGTGTATGCAACATGTACGTTTTTCAATCTTAACAAAGATAGATGAAAACATGTTTGTGGTTTGTAAACTAAAAACTGACAACATTACTGAACACCACGTTTTTATCTAACATTGTATGGTGAAAATGCTCCTTTCTGATGTTCCTTGTTTTGTACGTCTTTTCCTTTTGACTTAGGATCCAAATACAAGCAATTGGTGGGTGCAATTTGGAGAGAAAACCAACATAGGCTATTGGCCACCAGATCTGTTCACTCTGCTGAGATATCATGCTATAACTGTTCAATGGGGAGGGGAAGTTTGCAGCTCAAAGACAGGGATTCATCCTCACACTGCAACTGGTATGGGCAACGGAAATTTCCCAGATTACGTGTTTGGCAACTCTGGATATGTGAAAAGAATGCGGGTTCGCCAAACCATTCTAGACTTGAGGTTTCCAGAGTGGGTTGATACTTACACAGATGAATACAAGTGTTATGATGCCTTTTACCTTGGGGATTACGTTGAGGATCCTGAATTCTATTATGGAGGGCCTGGTAAAAATCTGATGTGCCCTTGAGGACTGCCGATGGAAACTTATTTATTATTAGTTTTCTTATGTTTTTTTTTTTTTTTTTGGCCTTTTGTCATTTCTGATCGTAGGGTTCTACTAAGCCACTGATGAGATGAGATCATATTAGCTACAAAAAGGCTGTTCCTTTCATGTCAATTATGAGATCGTATCACTCCCTCCTGCCTTTTTTAACTAGCAAAGAAAGAAAGAAAAAGCACTCATTACCATCAACTCTTAGGAATGTGCTCTTAGCTGTGTTCAGTTATTTTTCTGTAAACGTAAACTGTAAGAGCTTCATTCAAATATTCAGCTGATGTTGAGGTTTATTATTATTTATTCCCATAGATGAACCTGTATAGGTAATAAGACAAGCTAATGATATATATGGTAGGGAAAAACATGGATAAAAGTTGTAAGGCATAAGTTATAACTCACCCCATATTTGAACTATCTTGAGGTTGGAGTCTGGAAGGTTGTTTAGGTTGTGATCCTGCGCTACGGCAAGTACTATGCAGTAGCTGTGATTTGGGTTTGAGTCAAGAGAATTATTCTTCACAACGATGTAGGGCTAAGGTTTCATATTTCCCATTTACCATCATCACTCTTGCAGAGCTTAAGCAGGAGTTGACAATGTTGGCAAATTCAAGTGTTGGTTTGAAGGCTTCTCTTTCGTCATTTGTGCTAAGTTTGAAACTCAGCCTTCACTGTATGTACCCAAAGTAAAGTGAATTCATTCGGTGACAATACATCAATCCTCTTGTTAATAACTAGACTATCTTCAGGCTTTGTGCTGGCTTTTTATATGATGGATCCTCGTGTCCTGTTCCACAGGCTGGAAAAGAACATTTTCATTCTCATTGTGTCATTAGTGGGGATGTCATTAAACAATATGGAGGCGCGAATGCCTTCGGTTCATGTTTCCATTTGATTGCAGAGAATCCTAGTAGGTTCCCAAGAATACCTCCATAGATTTAACTCAAAATTCTGGAGGTACACTGATTCATTGAACTACTCTTTTTGTGTGTATGTGTTATAGATCCACGTTATTGGTTAAGGCAGTAATCTAGGTACTTTTGTCAGTTCCCGTTTTTGCCATCTCAGGTGAGGACTAGGCACAGTAGCTCATTGTTTTACTGGAGTTATTCTCTCCAGTCCTCCATGATTCGACTTATCCGTATGATGTCCTAGTATATTAGGAGGGACTTCTTTTTTACACATCGTTCCTCGTTAGTATTTTTTTGGGCTTAATCCTAAATGACATGCATGTTTGTTTAGAATCAGTCACTTGTGTGAGTCTCCCCGATTTTATGGACATTTTTTTTAGAAATTTGGTTTTTCAGCCAAAAGTGATATGTAAATGGATATTGGACCTTTTGCTTACCAATATGGTCAGCAGGTACCCTTGTTCAGTCACATACTTAGGAAGCGAAGTGATGTATCTGGCCCCAATTTATTTGTGTTTCTCTTCAAATTAAAGTCCTCATATTTTCAAGTTTTTTGAAAGCCTTATTTAGGGATACGTCAACTTAAGTAAATCTAATAAGGTACCAATGAGTATTTGTTGATATCTGATGAGAAATAATAAGGTATCAAAGAGTGTTTTATGGATGTCTAAGATAGTTTGCATGGATCTAAATCATCTAATCGGAGCCATTTCATGGATCTACTGTTTTTGACAGTCTAATTTATGTATTTTATATTGAAGGAGCATGGAATATCTCTTATGACATTCCAGGATCTCCTCAACTATGAATATAGAGTACTATCTCACCACTACATATTGATCATAACATTTGTATGAAGACATGTTAGTGTATCGTAATGCCTCAGTTCCCTAGCTTATTTGACATCAGTAAGCATCACTATAACATGCTCAATTTCGTCTAAAAGGTTTTATTTTGTGAGTCTTGCGAATGCTCTCACATTGCATGAGTTTTTCATGTTCTTTTTGAATTCATGAAGTAAATGATATATTGATGACTGGAGGGTAAATCACAAGATTTTGGTGTATTCTTAGCAAGTACTAGTATTATAAGTAGATGACTAATGCGTCCCACATAAAACAAATTTGGCTCTGTATTTCATGATTTTTCAAGATCATATATTTGAAAAAGAGAGCTAAACTAATTTTAGAAAATTATTTTGCATCCTCTCGACGATGGGCATGGGGTTCAAATTGATAGTGATTCTATTATTGGTTTTATTTGTAATAACTTTTAGTGGTCTTACTTCTGGGGTTGTGGGGGTTGACTCAATATCTGGCCACAAGCTACTAGAAGTTGAAAGGAAGCTTGACCGTCTTAATAAACATGCAGTGAAAAGCATTCACGTATAGCTTCATATCCAATTCTTTGTTATTTTGCATATATACTCCCTTGTTTGCCATTTACATTTTCATCTCTTGGGCACAATGATGAAAAGTACATGCCAAAAGCTCTCATCCATGGATGTGTTTATATAATATATAAGGAATAAAAGACAATAGTGCTTAGTTTCACAATTATACCCAATTCACTGTATTTGCTATCTGATGGTGTACGTTTGTCAGTTAAGTAAACATACGCCGATATTGTGATAGTTCCACCCAGAAGGTATAGCACGTCCTTGTACAATACTACAATGCTCAAGGCTCTAACTCAAGTACCTAGGACAACTTTTGTATTATCACTTTTATCGCTGATTTACTTGGACCTAGTTTGACTCTCGCTCTCTTAACTTGGATGAATTCCCCTTTTTTTTTTCGGCATGATAAATTCGTGCTTTCTGCAGAGTGAAGATGGGGACATTATTGACTGTGTTGACATATACAACCAGCCAGCTTTTGACCATCCTGCGCTAAGAAATCACACAATCCAGGTCAGCATAACTTGTTTTTGAGAAAATTATGCTGCTAAATCTTATGTCCTATGAGATTATGGGATTTTCCACATACAAATTAACAGAAAGTCAGAAAGGTGTTAACTGAGCATTCTTTATTTAGATGACAGCCAGTTACCATCCAACAATGGAAAGGACAAGCACAACAATGAAAGCATCAACAAAAGGGAAGGGAGGATCTTCACTAAACGTGACATCACAACTATGGCAGAGAAGTGGAAGCTGTCCTGAGGACACAATTCCTATCCGAAGAATAAAGAAGCAGGACTTACTTAAAGCAAATTCTCTAAAAGAGTACGGAAGGAAGAAGCCTAGATTTTGCCAACGGTTTCAGCACCTTGGTGATAACATAGACTCGTTCCTTCAACAAGAAAATCACTCGGTAGGTGGAATCAACTTTTCTACATTCAGTGAGCAATCCAAACAGTTGTTTAGTTATATTTGTGAGTAGGACTACTGAAGTTTTTTTGCATGTAAAGGTGGCAATCTTGATAGCTCAAGGCTTCAGCTATTTAGGAGCTCAGGGAGACATTAAAGTCGACAATCCTTTTGTTGAATCAGATGATTACAGTACCTCACAAGTTTCTTTGAAAAATGGCAATTACATGTATTATGAGGCCGTTGAATCTGGTTGGGCAGTTAATAGTCTCTCTTCAAGAATTATCTATTGCTGTTCTTCTAATGCGTAGTGAGGATCAATGAAACTGATATATGTGAATCTGCTTTTCAGGTAAATCCAAGAGTTTATGGAGACAGGACAACTCGATTATTTGTATATTGGACCGTAAGTCACCCGATTATTTGTAAATACGGTTTAGTGAAGCATAGAGTTTCACCTAGCCAGTGCACATAGTTTGGTTAATTTATGTGTAACATGGACTGAGATAGGAGTATCAGGTGAGGGTGTTTGTTCAGGAACCAGATATCCTAAACCGTTAAGCTTAGGACACTTTATATTTTTCCGAATGTTGGAGATGGGCATGCAAATACGTCGTGTATGTTTACAACTTATATGTTGTACAAGTTACCCAAAAAAAATTATGCTGTGCAATGCTTTGACATAATGTATGATACAATTGTTTACCAGTGTACTCAAAATAAAATGGGATTTGAATGCAAATTGTGAACTTCTTTCCTCGCCATCGTTAGAAAGTGAAGGTTCCAAGTGCCTAATTTGGGAATGAGAATGTTGGGCACATCGAATGCCCTTGGCCTTGTTGTATCCAAAGCTACTTTGGTGGAATCTGAAGCAATAATCTGATATTTTAGCAGATGGAGATTAAAATCTGAAACAAAAACATCAGATTGCAAATTATTAGAGCTGTAGGCTCTTTTAGTGAATAAGAACTTTCAAAATATGCATACTACCACGTGATAAAATAATTTGATTTGATTTGGCTAACTTCTATGTTTGCTTTTTTCATACGTATATACCAGGTAGATTCTTCAAACACAACAGGTTGTTTTGATCTCACATGCCCTGGTTTTGTTCAAACTAGCAATAAGGTTGCTCTTGGTGCTGCCATATATCCAATCTCGACCTCTGGAGGACTGCCATATCAAATAACTGTGTACATCTACAAGGTAAGAGTAAAATGAATCTCCTTAAATTGAACTACTTCTTATCAACTCTGAATGAAGTATGAAAATAGTACTGTGAAGTATCTTTTGGTCTGACTAATCTAAGGGTCGATACTCATGTTATAAGAGCGATAGTTTGACAGCTTTCAAGTTGGCTTTTAGAAGTAGGTTTTAGATGATTAATAGCTTGGGCCAGTTTGGTTGATTTTGTCTTTTGTTTTGTAGTTTTCTTTTAAATAAAATGCAAAAGATCAACTATTTTTGTTTTACAATAATGGTAAGTTTTGAAAATTTCCAAGTCTTGCGGAAATGAAGTGCTGTTTGAAATCGTTTTAAAAGTAGGTTTTCCTGCCGCCACAAAGGGCCTGCTTGATGCTGCTTAAGTGCCATAAGTTATGACATTTCGTCTCTCGGAAGCTGTGTCACAACCAAAAACAACAATCTAACAGGAATGACTATTCACTCTGTTTTTGGGTCAAGGAGCTTTGGTTGCTATGTGGGCTCTTTTGTTATTTGACCGGCAAAAATAATTTCATTAATCACTGTGGGCTCTTTTATTTACCGAGCATTTGAATCCCTCTCTTTCCGTACCTTCACCTAATTGACCATTGTTACAGACAGTAATGTTCCAAATAGCAATGGATACGAAATTCTCCAGAGAATTGCTAACTCTCAGCAAAATTTGGAGAATGTTGTCCATAAGAAGTTCCAAAGAGAAGTTATCCTCTTTGGAACTTCTTATCAGAGATTTGCAGCACCATTATTCCAGTAGTTAGACCTCTTGATATAGTTTCTCCATTTGAAGCTTTTTCACATTGCTTTCTATAAGCAGCTTTTAACATACAAGTTCAGCTGCACCAAACACCCTCTATTTCTGGTCAACCCAGCCTCATGCAACCCTCCTCTCTAACAACCCCTTGCACCAGCCACCACCTTTCAGTTTTTCAAAACAAAAAGGTTTGAAAGCACACGAGTGCGCCAGCCTTGTTTTTTCCTGTGAGATCACAAAACCTGTATGAAAACATGTTTCTTCCTTTTTTCAACAGAAAACCGACAACGCTACCCAACGCCACCATAGCATTTTACATATCTTCTGACGTTCTTTTGGTTTGTATGCATTTGCCTTTGGACTTAGGATACAATTACCAACAATTGGTGGGTGCAGTATAACGGCGTCAATATCGGCTATTGGCCACCAGATCTCTTCGGTGCGCTTAGATACCACGCCGAGTCTGTGGAATGGGGAGGGGAAGTCTACAGCTCAAAGATAGGGACTCATCCCCATACTGCAACTGCCATGGGCAACGGGCAGTTTCCGGATTGGGATGACTACGGATGCAGATCCGGATGCGTAAAAAGAATGAGAATTCGCGAAAACTCTCTAGACTTGAGGTTTCCAGAGTTCGTCAATGCTTATGCAGATGAATATAGGTGTTATGATGTTTTTTACGTTGAGGATTACGTTGAAGATCCTGAATTCTATTACGGAGGGCCTGGTAAAAGTCTCTGGTGCCCTTGAGGACACTCCTAATGGCAACTAGTCTGAATTTCAGTGCATTTTTCTCTCCTTTTTTCCTGTAATGATCATAAGGTGTTATTCAATCAATTATGAGAATCACATTGGCGATCAAAGGAAGTTCCTTTGTTTTTTTTGGGCTGTAACCTGGGGTGGAATCGTCATTGATGTTGATGTGTAATCCTTCTCATAATTGAATATGTATTGTAAGATAACAAGCCTATCTATGATATGATAACACTAAGGAAAAAAGGATGGCACAGTGCTAGGGCATAAGTACAATGAGGGGTTTGTGCAGTGGCGGAAGTTCGGACTTGGTTGGACAAGATCCAGGTTCAAATTCTCGTAGGCTGAACGCACTCATAACACCATGCACACGTGGTGAGATGTTAGTTTTGGTCTTGACATAGGTGAGATGGAATTCCCTACAGATAGTGTTGTAGTATAACGGAGCAATACTTGTTGACGGAAGTGTTAGAATAATCATACATGCACTCCCATTTTAAGCACCGAAAAAAGAGAGGAGAAAAGTTACAACTTGCCCGATTTATGCATATTCGAAGGCTTATCCTTATGAGCTCATTTTTTTAGTTTGTTTAGGAAACTTTGCTTTTTTTCTTTTTTTTTGGTAAAGATTTAGGGGTAAAATAAACAAATAAGCTAAGATAACCAAACGGGCCCTAAATTTTGGAACATCTGAACCACGGGCAAGTACTATAGTCAATAGTTTGTTTCTGCGCAAAGCATATATTGGAGAGGCAAACTAGCTGCATTCAATCTGACAGAAACTATCATATACTAACACCATGCCGATCTTTTAGGTAACTATCAACTGCATACAAATTCTACAACCTGAAAAAGGCCCAAGGCCAATTGATGATTAACACATGAAGGAAAACTGACAGAAACTATCATATACTAACACTGACCTGATTGATCTCATGAAATCTTCAGACCTATATCTACATATGCATCACATATAATTACACAGAAACAGTTACAAAAACATCATACCGCACAGTACAAACAAAAATAGTAAGCACAAAACCAATATGGAGTTGAGGACCTCATTGACACTCAACGCCAGTCGATCATTCCCCACAAGCAGGGTTAAACCGAGTCGTTTTGCTTCCTTTCTTGTTGTATAGACTGGAAAATCCGAGCTGCTGATTCAGTAGCAGATCTAGCATTGTGAGGCACAACTCTGATCACTCTTGTTGGCTGCTCAGTGTCATCGAGCTGAGATGCTCCCTCAGAAACATTAAGAGCCGGAGAAGTAGGGAAAAGAGGAAGCGGATTTCTTGCTTTGGGAGTGTGACCTACCCTAACTCCTTGTGTTCTTCCTCCAGGAGGACTACTGGCTGTACTTCCATGCAACTCGGTTTCTTTGGACGCAAGCATTTTCTCAACGCTTTGAACCTCTCCATGCTTTTGGGTTGGAACATTACACGAACTTTGGTGTTGCATGTTGAAGTTTACTTCCCCGCCAGAATTTTGTCTAGAAAAGCTACTTGTTTGTTCAATGCCTATGCCAGAGATAACAGGCATGCCATATGGAGGGAAATAACCATGACTAATTCCTGGATATTGCTCATGAGAAGTCGGAGCACCATACGGAGGATTTGCAAAACTACCCATCATGGGCTTTTGTCCTGGTGGTCCACAACCTCCGCATACTGGGCCCATGAATCCGTTTCCGGGATATGGCTTGTATATTAGTCCTTCAGAAGGAGACATTACAGGAATCAACCATTGATGCCCAGGCGATTGATGGAAACAAGGACTGAATTTAGAATCTGGAATTAGAGGTGCTGATAGTGGATTCCCTGAAAATGGTCCGTAATTTGAAGGCTGATTAGTATTTTGCACAGAAGAAAGAGATGTCTTGCCAACAGCATCGCCATTTTCAGCGGAGTATTCCATGTTTTGATTTTGGTTCTGAGAATCGTCTTTATGCTTCACAATGTGCGGAGATGGCTTAACAATATACTCCAGTGGTAGTTTTATTGCAGGAGATCCCTTTAAAGGTTTGCCCAAATAAGCACTATCTTCAAGCAAAAGATTTGGTGATCCCGCAATCGATCTCTGGACCTGTTTGAAATCAAGAATTAAATCAAAATCCACGTTTCTATCAAAATGAAGCCAATGCAACGAAATTATTTATGCATCACACATCCTGGAAGATAATATTCAAAAACCCCTTACCTTTACCAATCTATGCAACTCGAATACTTGAACAGCAAACACTCTTTGTTGACTGAAAAGGAGAAAGAGGGGTTGGAAAAAAGACACAGACAATATAATTTAACGAGGCCTAGCAATTACAAACAACTTACAGCACGTGGTATAAACTAAGAATCGATTGATACAATTCACAACCAAGAACCAGGTAGTCAAAACCTTTAAAAAGAGCATCAGGAAACCATTGTTACACCCATAAACATAAATACCTAGAAATTGGAGAAGCAGTTAAAATTCATATTGCATGTTATGTTTGAGCAGATGATTTTCTTCTACTGTAAGCAAATATTGCAAACCAGAACCATTATATGAAGGAAAACCCAGGGAGACCAAAGTACTACATGAAAATGACGTCCTTCACCATCACTAATTCAATTGCTGACTACTAGTTGCCCGCAGGATACCTCTCTATCCATATCTAAGATCCAAAATATCCTACATAATTTGTTGCCCTTCTTACAGGCCATGACTGCCAGAAAAAAGTGAACTTCTATCCATGAGGAGGGCTGAAACTTGACACCCAAGCAATACGAAAAATCAGAACTAAAATATATCCCGAAGGCCAAGCTTGAATGGATAATGAATAGATAATCATACACCATCAAGAGATATCAGTTGGAAATTGGCCTAAGAATATCCACTGCAAAATACTTCCAAGGGCCGCTGAAACCAAAATGGCACCTTGGAGGGAACAGCCAGACTCCGCCCCTGAGATCCTCCCTCCCTTAAGGCCTTATTTCCAACTTTTGAGCTCAAATAGGATTACATATTCCTAACCCCAAGTATTAATACTCGATATAGCCTACACAAATCAAATTAAGTTTTGAATTGTTAGAAGACAGAATAAAATAATTGGAAGAATACAGAAATAGCTGCACCTTCCAAGTTCTACATTAGATGACTAGATGATGCCCCTGTACATGATCCGTATCCCTCTCAAAGAAATATCTCAATGCTTTCTAATTCTAAAACAAATGAACAGATATTACCCAATATTCCAACATCCCTTGCAATCATCTTCCAATTCTCTAAAAGGCCTAGCCCAGAGCTGGGGATTAGTACAAAACTATGATGGACCTCCAGGAAGTAAAATTGATTCAGCTAGGGCAGGGCTTCTAAAACGGCACTAGAGCAGCTCCTGCTTTCTAGTACTCAACAACTAGGAGATGAATTGAAATGAAGAAGATGATGTGAATGCACCAACGTTTAGAAGATAGTTTAGGAAAAATATTAGCAAAGCTAAGCAACTTTATAGAAATTGATGTACAAGAAATCCTACAGTTTTGCAAAAATGTTGCTCCTACTTGCCTAGGTGGACATCCCCATATTACTCACACTGACATCAAAATCACCATCATGGTTTGGTATGCAACTCGATATCAATACATACGCATACATGCTTCAGGAAAGTGGGGGCAGGGGGAAGCAAACGGGCCTAAGAGTTTATGCATAGGGGAAGAATGAGTTCCATGACATCCAAACTTCCAACCATGCAAAATGAGAAATCAACAAGGAAGATGTACCAGACTGCCAAAATAACTGAAAGCCATCAATAAGCAAAGGAACTTACTTGACTATTGCTCTTCTTGCTTTCCAAAAATGTTTCTGACCTATTATTCCTACGACATCATCAGGGGATATATCCAACGCTGATATAGAATCCACCATGGAAATCTCAGAGGCATCATCACTTCTCTCACCATTGGCCGTCTGTAGTGGTCCCTGTGTCTTGTAGTCATGATATCCACTTTGATTAGTGGTGTTTTTAGGACTTCCCACCTTTTCTGGAACAGAATCTCTTGTACGGATGGCAGAATGCGCATTTTTTATGTCCCTCACAGGCTCATTTGAGCAACCATTCCCACTTATACTATTGTGTAGCTGTGACCCGGTTCTGGACTCATGATGTAAACTAGCACCAGTGCTCTGTAATCTGTCAAAATTTTTCGCAAGGCGGTGTCTATATTCTTTATCAGTTTGCTTCAACGGACCATCAGTCTTTTCTCTGGATTTTGAACTGTTGACATATTTAACTGATTGCTCCCCCAATGCCATAGATTCTTTCAGGTTCTCTATCTGGCTTCTGCCTTCTTGTCTCAAATTGAAACCTGTAAAGCCAGTTTGTTTGGGCTCTTTGACACTGGTATTTGGAATGTTCATTGACTTATTCAAAAAGGCTGGAATGGAGGGCGAGATTTCTTCCTCAGTGCCATTATTTGTTTCCGACTGAACAAAGGTAGGAACTGTAAAATCCTCTTCATCTATCCTCTTTTTATGCTCAAGTTGTACCAATGCCGTGTTGAAATCAGAACGGCTACCATGTGACTTCTCAGATGGCTGCATTGAACGAGGCTGATGAAGTTGATAAGGCATACCGTTTTCATGGCCACTTCCCTGCAACAAATTATTCATTGTATCAGACACAAAAAATGGTTTCTATCTGAGTCAATATGAAAAGAATGACCTGGCTCCTCAAGCGCAGACATGTTAGGAAATGAAGAGTGGAAACTAAAATAGAGAAATACAAAGATCCTGCACTTAGAGGAGGGGTCAAATCTAAGACTAGAATAGGCTTTCTGTCCCTAATGGTGGTATGACGAAAATTAAATTGAAAGGACCCCCCTTCTTTTACCACAGATTCACAGTCAGCAGTCAGTCTACAGGAGTAAATGAAGGAAATGGCTCATGAATCATAGGTTGGCACTAAGAGACATTACTCCAGATAAGTAGGCTTCAAAATTCTATGCAGTTTACTGTATAACAACACCAGCACAAATATCCCCATTTCAAAACACAGGGTGAAGTGGTTAATCGGTTCTTTATTTTCCATGAGCCGCCTCTTTTCTTTTCGATTCTTCTTTTTCAGATTTATGTGTGTCTCTCTTGTATACTAGATTTTTGGAGATAGGAATTTAGTCGCTGACTAACTTGTGCAACAAACGATAACCCGACAACCCGTTATATCAACTATCAAGGTTAGCAGCCCTCATCTCCCAACAATCAGTAAGCCACAGGAAAAAACCAAACCCACGAAATGCGATATTAGTTTAATGCGATATTAGTTTCATTAGCAATACCTCAGCCTTACAAAAGATCACATGAAAGCTGTGTTCTGAACAACAGCAGTTAGTCAGCATATTTAAAGAAGTGCAAGACCTAAAAACAAATAAAATCATCCGTCTAGGTATGTCTTTGAAAACAAGATAATGTATAGTGGTGTCTCCAAACTGTCTAATTCATGCACCAAAGAAGATAATCAATTCAAGTTCAAACAGAACATTTCAGAACCATCACTAGAAGAAGATGCCTACATCAAAGAAACCATGAACTTAGTCTTACCTGGCTTGAAGATGCTGGAGGAACAACAACAGCAGGGTTATTGGGATTCAGGGAATTGAACCTCTGAGAAGGGATACTAAGCTGTTCATAAAGGGCCATCTTATTCCTTGGAGGTGCTCTTGGCCCTCCTTTTTCTGTATCATTGACATGAAGCCTGGGGAACATAGGTCCCATCATTCTCTCATCATCTTTCCCTCTCTTCATCTCTCTCTCTCTCTCTCTCTCTCTCTCTCTCTCTCTCTCTCTCTCTCTCGACAAACTCCAACTACAAAAACCCACAAGAAAACCACATAAAAGGGACCTCAAAAACCAAAACCGATTGCAGAAAGCTCAGATTTCACAAACCCAGAAACCTAAACAAATCCCTTAACTACAAAACCGATGTGGGGGAAAAACAGCCCTCCAGCTGAAATTGAGGGGAAAATAATCAAAACCCACCAGCAGAAATCTTGAATCAAAGCAAACGCAGAGAAGAAAACCAAAACGAAGGATTAATATCGACCCAGTTGGTAAAGGATTAACACAAAACCAACCCAGTTGGTCAAGGATTAATATCCCGACAAAGTGATGAGGAAAAAAACGAAGGACGCGTAAATCTTGTTACTTGGGATAGTAACAGATCCGTGTAGTCGGACGAAATGAGAACAGATTCGGCAAATGAAAGGTTGGGCGTCGCTTGTAAGAGAGGGGAAAATATCGCACAAAAGGTTGTGTTGTGTGGAAAAGGGTAAGGGAAAGGGGAAGGGAAAGGGAAAAAGTGCTTGTTTGTGGGGTCCAATTTAGATAGAATTACATAGGAACCTCCCAAAGTGATACCTACTAGTTACTAACATAACATTTCTTCGGATCGAAACACGCACGATTCACGAGTATAAAACAGTAAAAAAATCGACATAACAATTTACGTGGTTTTCTAAAATCAGGTACGTCCATAGGAAAGAGAGAGTAGTGTTTGTTATTGATAATCATAATACATAGAGTTTTACAATAGAAAATATTTATACCTCATTTATTGCTGTCATAATTCGTATTATGGCCTGAATACCCATAATACCCTTATAACACTGTATCATACCACAACTGGCCCTTATTGTAGAATTTCTCGGTACCTCTCATATGAGCCACAAGTTCTAACAATCTCCTCCTTGGTGAATATACTCGCCCCTTAAGAAGATAACCACTGCTTTCATCCAATCAATTTGGGGGGGGGGGGGGGGCGTCTCCAATTGTCTAGCACCTGGAGAACTTGTTTGCGGTCACAGTCTTTGTCAATATATCAGCTGCATTCTCAGAAGTGTGTACCTTTTTTCAATATCACATCACTCATAACAATCAACTCTTTCACTTTGTGAAATCTCACATCAATATGTTTAGTCCTGGCGTGATACACCTGGTGCTTCACCAAATAAATGGCACTCTGACTATCACAATACAACTGCACTCCACCTTGATCTATGCCCATCTCTTTCACGAACCCTTTCAACCACAATGCTTCCTTATTAGCCTCAGTCACTACCATGTATTCAGACTTAGTAGTAGGTAGCGCCACTAGAGGTTGTACCATAGATCTTAAACAAATCGGACCACCCGCCAGTGTAAACACATACCATGTCGTAGACCTCCTGTCATCCATTCATCCAGCATAATCTGTATCCACATACCCCGCAACTGAAATCTGACCCTGTTGCCTAGCAAACAAAATCCCATGGTTTGCAGTACCTCTCAAGTGTCTGAAAATCCACTTGATCGCCTTCCAATGCTCTCTGTCTGGATTTGTTATATACTTGCTGACTGTACCAACTGCATATGCCAAATCGGGTCTCGTACACACCATTGCATACATCAAGCATCCGGCTGCACTCGCATAAGGCACGTTTGACATATCCTAAATTTCTTCAGCAGACTTCGGGCACTATGATGTAGACAACCTGAGATGACTTACCAATGGAATTCTGACCGGTTTAGCATTAGCCATACTAAACCTTTCCAACACTTTCATCACATAGCCCTTTTGGGACAACCACAGCTTTGTAGCTAACCTATCGTTGTTTATCTCCATCCTAAGCTTCCGGATTCTGGCTTGGCTTCCAATGGTCTTGGCCACCCGACGGGTCTTCATGATGTAGAACACGTGGAGGCCCAATTTCATGATCAGTTGGACCCGACAAGCCCCAGAAGCCCAAACGGTGTTTAATTTCAGATTACCCAATGTGGAAAAATTCGGACGAATTCGGAATAGGCCAAAACTTGGTGGGCTGACTTATTTTCGCCCTCCGGTCAATACACATCAACATTAAGTTGATGACCGATGGTGCTTTTCGGCCTAATTCCTTCGTTTAGGCCTTCAATTGCGTAATTTTGCCGTTTTAGGAAAGATTTATTTTGTTAATAACTCTTAGATCGTAATTCCTTTTAAGTTGATTCTTTTTGGAAAAGTCTTGTTTTTCTTTCCCATTTTTAGTTTTAGGAAAAACCCAAAATTCTGGAACTTTTTACTTTCCAAGTTTATTTTTTAGGGTTTCGGCCTATATAAGGGTTTGTAACCTAGAGTTTATGCAGCTTTTAATGAATAATACTGCAGACATTCTCTCTTTCTTTCTTGTGCGCAAGATTTGCTTGTTGCGACAAGTTGTTTATCTCGTTTGAACTATTGCGCTAACTAGTCTCTCGTAAATTCCACTACATCACTTCAACTCTACGTTCTTGAGCCCCAGTGGCTCCATTCTTGACTATCTTGAGTCTTGGATGCCTCCAGCTTGGATTTAAGCTTTAAAACCTTCTTGTTAAGCGATTTTCCTACAAAATGAAATAAACTACCCTACGCGCAATACTAGATAAAGTACTAATTTAACTCAACATAAAGCAATAAAACTAAGGACTTAAGCACCAAGAATATACATCATTGGGTGCTTATCACACCCCCAACTTGAGCTTTACTAGTCCCTAGCAAATTAAAAACAAAAAGAAATATTTTGAACTATACAATCCTTTCAGCAAAACTTAACACACATGCTCGCATTTATTACCAACTAAACAAGAGTTCGCAAACCTAATCATTCATTGCATTCTACAACTTGCTGCCAAAAACTTGATTGAATGACTAAGCATAAAGCAAGTGATAAGCGAGCCAAAAGGACTCGTCTCTATAAACGAAAGGGGATATGGCTCACATCAAAGTGACACAAGCTAGCAACCACATCCCACAAAAGTGCTTGGAAGGTAGGCAATGATGAAAGACAAGATCATGTCATTTATGGAAAGCACTTATTGAAAGGAAAACTACTAACAACTGAAAACTTGAACAATGAAAGGGAAAACTTGCCACAAACCAAGGATGCCAATTATAATACCTTGAATGACAAATGGAATAAACGCGCATTTAAAATCAACTAAGGACTTTTATTAGCATATATTGACCGAGGTTAGCAAAAGGAAAAATTAGCAAAAGAGACGACGGCCTATACTAGCTTGGTTAATTACCCAATTTTGGCCGTCGACACACCCCTTACTAACCATGAGTACGTTAACCTACTAGACTCGATTACTAACAAACTATTACTAAACTAAGGCATGAACTAAACAATGTCCACCAACTTAACAAAAAGCAAAAATAAACCTAAGGATAGAGTGAATGGCATGTTAACCATCCTAGACCCCGACCAAGTTGGGGGATTTCTACTTGAGACTAGGGCTGGCCACGGGTTGGATTTGGTCGGGTTCGGGTCGGGTTGGACCCGACCCGACTTTAGTCAGGTTGTCAAAATGCCCACCCGAGACCGACCGGACCATTGGTCGGGCTTCGACCGAAACGTGGTCGGGTTGGAGTTGTCGGGTTCGGTCGGGTCATCGTATTAGGGGGGAAAAAAATATGAATATACAGTAGAAATACATCAAACTCAACTAGATCTACAAATTCAACAACAAAAGCCTTCGTTCGAAAAATCAATGAACTCAACAGATCTACAAACTCTTCGTTCGAAAAATCAAAATTTTGATTCAAAAATTACAATGGCCCAGAGGATGAGGACCTACTGCAAACCTTTGTTCTTCTCCTTCTTCTTCTAAAAGCCTTCAATTCGTTCTTCTACAGATCTACAAACCTTCATTCTTCTCCTTCCGGACGGCTAGGAACGACTGCGACAAAAACGTTGTCGAGGACGACGTGGAGGCGCCGCCGCAGCAGGCCGAGGAGTGGTGGGAAAGCTGGCGAAGGTGTGGTGGCGAGGGTTTGAGAGGAGATGAGAACTAGACTGGGACTCTGGGAGGAGTAAGTGAATGGGGCGCAGCAATGAAGAACGAAGTAAATGGCGTACAAAATTAGGTTTTTTTCCTTTTATATTGAATACGTCGGTCGGTCAAGTTAGCCAAAAAATAATCCAGTACATCCGACACCCGACCGACGGAAGAAAAAATTCCTGATTTTGGACCCGAATCCGACCGATACACCCGATCAAATCCGTCCATTGCCTCTGTTTTCGGGTCTAGGTCGGGCTGGTGGTCAGGCGGGTCGGATCCATGGACAGCCCTACTTGAGACCTTCAGCCTTCGAGTGTTTCTTTCTTCTTGATCCTTAATCCTCTTCTTCTTCTTCTTCCCAATCCGGCTCGTGTCCCACGAAGTCGTCACTGTCCTCTTGCTCATCCATGGAAGGCGGGGCCTAAAGCTCGCTTGTTTGCCTGTCTGCTCACCGAGATAACCACTACAAGCGGTGGTCCATCCTTGTTTGCTTCTGGGCCATCTCTCATCTTTCCTTCTTTCCCTTCCTCAAACTCTCAATGATTGACACGCCTTGGCAGAAATTTTTTTTGTACCAAACAAGTTTCTTTGCATTACAAGGCGGCATTGTAGTCAAATAGGAGCCACCCGACGTGTCCTAGAAAACACCCGGAGCCTTGCAAATTTATAATTATTATCCACTTCAAGATGCCAAATTCTGGTTTCCTATGGTTACAGTAAGATGACTCGGACTTGGCTTTATTCAAAAGACAATAGGACTCATATGCTGTTTTATTACACAAAAAATACCTCGTATCTTTTCCTAAATGCACCAAAGATTCTATGACTATTCAAAGCATACAACTAACATACCTAGGCATGACATGAGATTATTAACCTAATCTAAGAGCTTACTAAAAAAGAAATGTTGGGATATGGACAACACTTGCTCAAAACTACACTTAACACCTAGACCGTTAAATCTAAATCATGCATACGAGTCAAGAAGCACAAACTCTTAAGATTATATCGAAACTCTTGCCAATTAAAAACTCAAAGAGCATGTGTCAAGTTAAGAAACGAGTTTAAAAACCTATGACAAAAGGAAGGATTACAAGTAAAAACTTTATTTAGTTTTGAAATTTTTAATTTTTCAATTTCCATTTTTTTTGAATTTTTCCAATTTTCCACACAAAACAAACAAAACAAATAGCACATAGCTATCCCTCCCCCCAACTTAAAACGATGCTATGCCCTCATAGCATGAAGAAAACAAGTATGGAGAGAAAGAAATTAGTTGTTGTACTTCCGAGGGGAATGTCAACCCCTCAATACCTCGACCAAGTTGGAGGCTTTGATGCCAATGTCTCGCTCTAGCCCGATTTAATGCTTCCAAGGCTCACTCTTTCGGTTCTCCCGTGCGGAACTATAGCTAGTCACACAGGGTCATGGCCAAGGCTTTATCAGACTAAAAACCGCGACACTTAGCCACACCCATGCTTAGGGCTCTTGAATGCCTCACTCAACTCGGCTTTAGGCCCAAACTACCAAGGCCGGTGTGGTAGCATGTTAACCCTACAGAAGACTTAAGAAAAATGACCTTCCACAAGACAAATGACATTAGAACTACCGCCTCGTGTTATCCAGCTACAAACTAAACACAACATAAAAGACATAAAATAAAGGAAAACAAGAAGACATGAAAAGTAAATGAAAGACACCACCCGATCATCACGCGATCAAAACGAGTCATACTTTTCTTCTCATTCCCTTCCGGTAGGGTAAGAAATGGGTGGCTATATTAGATGGTCAAGAGTTGTTATATTAGCGCCCATAGTAAAATTTACCGCTTAACCTCGCCAAACAATTAAGTCTAGCATCCCTTACGATCAAAACAAAGCAAGACAAGATAAAGCCTAGCGTGCAAGCATGAAAATATCATATCTCACCCAAAGATCTAAGTTGCCACCGATAGGGGCATATTCGGTGATCATGGATCGTTAACGGCAAACTACTACCAAGAAGAACTAATTAAAGCCCTTTTTCACTAACACGGTGAAATAGTTTAACATGTGAAATATCTCCAAGACTTTATTGAAAGCAAAACATGGCAAGACATGAAAGAAAGTAATATGTACAAGATTTTGCCTTTACTAACCGGAACTGGGCACACGATCCTTATTTTAATAGCGGCGTGCAAAGCTATATATACCCAAGTCAATGGTGGGTACCCCCCACCTGGGGGCCGGGTCCAACAAACAATTAAGTTCAGTGGTTATGCTTTCGCTCCCCATGCAAATGTACGGTTAACAAACTAAACTAAAGGATCACATGTGTAAACTAGATCGATCAACTCCTCGTCCAACTCTTCAACCTTGAAAGTGCCGAGAAATGGTTTAAGCCTTTGACCATTAACTTTAAACGATTTACCATTAAGAGGATTCAAAACATCAATAGCACCATGGGGATAAACATGCTCAACAACACAAGGTCCAGCTCAACGAGAACGCAATTTACCGAAAAATAAATGGAATTTAGAGTTGTAAAAGAGTACCTTTTGACCAATCTCGAAATCTTTCCGGTGAATTCGCTTGTCGTGGAAGGCCTTGACCTTTGCTTTATAAATGGCGGTGTTATCATAAGCATCTCTTTGGATATCCTCAAGCTCATTGAGTTGGAGCTTTCGATGTGCTCCAACGGCAGGTAAACGATAATTCAAAGCTTTGATTGCCCAATATGCTTTATGCTCAAGCTCAACCGGAAGATGGCATGGTTTTCCAAAAACTAAACGATACGGTAAAGCTCCCAAAATGGTCTTATATGCTGTGCGATATGCCCACAATGAATCATTCAAACGGAGACTCTAATCTTTTCGATTATGGTTCACCGTCTTTTTCAAGATATGCTTAATCTCCCTATTTGCTAACTCAGCTTGCCCATTTGTTTGCGGATGATATGCGGTGGAAACTTTGTGAGTGATCCCAAACTTCTTCATCAAGGTTTCAAACACACAATTGCAAAAGTGAGTGCCTTGGTCGCTTATGATTTCTCTCGACATCCCAAATTATGACAAGATGTTATCCTTGAGGAACTCCACCATTACCTTTGCATCGTTGGTATGCATTGTGATTGCTTCTATCCATTTCGACACATAATCAACCGCCAATAAGATGTACAAGTTACTGAAAGAGACGGGGAACGGTTCCATGAAGTCTATGCCCCAACAATCAAAGATCTCAACTACTAGAATGCTAGTGAATGGCATTTCGTCCTTTCGAGTCACACTTCCAAGCTTTTGACAACGTTCACAAGCAGTACAAAAGTGGTAAGCATCTTTGTGCAAGGTTGGCCAATAGAAACCACGTTGTAGCACCTTGGTGGAAGTCTACTTAAAAGAGTAGTGGCCTCCACAAGCTTCCGAATGGCAAAACTCAAGAATTTTTCATTGATCCAAATTTGGGACGCACCAGCGCACGATTTGATGTTGGCAATACTTGAAAAGATAGAAGTCGTCATATGAGAACATCCTTGCTTCATAGAGGAACAGACGACGTTCTTAAGGAGACCAATGAGGGGGTAGGAGACCCTTTGCCAAGTAGTTCACTATGTCGGCAAACCATGGGGTACTCGAAACGGCAAGCAATTGTTCATCTGAAAACGTGTCCAAGATAGGAAGACTTGGAGTGGGATCCTCAAATTGTAATCACGATAAGTGGTCGGCTACCACATTCTCAACACATTTCTTATCCTTGATATTTAGGTTGAACTCTTGGAGAATGAGAATCCACCTTATTAAACGGGCTTTGGCATCTTACTTCGTGAGCGAAGTGGTCCGTATACACAACAATAGGGGTGCCACCGATTAGGTAAGACCGAAATTTGTCAAGAGCAAACACCACCACAGGTAACACTTTCTTCATGGTAGTGTAATTCATTTGAGCGTCGTTCAAGGTCTTGCTTGCATAATGGATCACATATGGATGTTTGTCCTTCCGTTGTCCCAACACAGCCCCGACGGCATAGTTGCTTGCATCGCACATAAGCTCAAATGGTAGATTCCAATCCAATGGTTGCACAATCGGAAGAATGGTAAGACTAGCCTTCAACTTAGTGAATGCTTGCTCACATGCGGTAGTCCACTCAAAAGGAACGTGTTCGGAAAGAAGTTGCCATAGGGGCTGAGAGATAGCACTAAAGTCTTTGATGAAACGATGATAGAAACCGGCATGCCCGAGAAATAAACGAATATCCTTTACGTACTTTGGAGTCGAGAGATTGAAAATGAGATCGATCTTTGCCTTGTCTACTGTGATACCATCGGAGGAAATAATGTGGCCTAAAACAATCCCTTGAGTTACCATGAAATGGCATTTTTTCCAATTAAGCACCAAGTTCTTCTCTTCGCACCTAGTCAAAACTTTCTCTAAGTTGGCCAAGCACTATTCAAATGAGTTGCCAAACACGGAGAAATCATCCATGAACACCTCCACTATTTTCTCGACCATATCACTAAAGATCTCCATCATGCATCGTGAAAAAGTTCCCGGAGCATTGCACAAACAGAAAGGCATGTGTTGATAAGCGAAAGTTCTAAAGGGGCAAGTGAAAGTTGTCTGCTTCGTCGTCTCCGATATAATGGAATAATATCCCAAGCGTAGGGTTTAATACGTCGAGATAAGCATAATAATCCGAAAGACTGGGTATCATACCCAAGGGAATATTTGTTACGACTTGGATGGATTTGTAGATGTAAGCAAGGTTTTCGGCCTTTAGACAGCCAACTTTGTTTTACTTTAAGCGGTGGAAAATAAACGGCTAAATTGAATGAAGATTGAACTAGAATAAAATGGAATGCTAGGTGTAGGAGATCTTAACACCCGCGACTCAAGTCAGACCACTTTTCTCATCTAATTACTCGATTTGAGATACACAACTAAGGTTCTCAACCTGGAAGAATTACGGTTCGAATACCAAGCGAGTTCTAGAATTCACTTGGCAAACGCCTCGAGCAACATAGCTCCAAGCATCATGTGTGGCAAGTAGCACGCTCTTGCCTACACATAATCAAGGAGGTTAACACCTTAGCAATTTAACAAGCAAATCCTAACTAACTCGATTTCTGAATCAAAGATTGAAACTTTATGATGGGGAAAGCAATATTAACTCACGCCATGAGGTGTTAATCACCTCATGACCAAGCCTTAAAGCCTACTCACTCATATCTAAAGAGATAGCAGCAAGGCAAAATTTAGCAAACATATTTAATTAACGAAACTTAAAATAAACCAAAGATTACTATAGATCGAGAGCGTAGCTATAACTTTACTGAAGACAAAAATCACAAACTAAAATTAACAAAGGTAGAAAATGCAGGTTTTTAGCCAAGAAAATGAAGAACAATGATAAGAGTAAGGAACAAGAAAAGAAATTCTAGTCTAGATCTAAAAATGCAATAAAATCTAGTTGTTTTCATTTGTGACATCACGGGCATTTATATCGCCCTTGTTTTTGCACAGAATATCCCAACGATGCCATAGAAAATCTACTCCGAAGGCCCTTGGTACCGATGCCTCAACAACCTAGGTATCGGTACTAAGCTTACTAAGCTGCTTCCTTCTAACCCACTCGGTACCGATACCTCCACTGCTATGGTATCGGTACCGAGGCTTTCATCTGCAACTTTAGTGCTTTGGTCCTCCTCTTGGCCTTCTATGCCTTCGGGTCACCTCCAGATGTTTGACTCTTCGCTCTCGGGCCCCGGTGACTCCATTCTTGATCATCTTTGAGTCTTGAATGCTGCCGGCGCGCTTTAAGCTTTAAAACCTCCTTTATTAAGCAATTTGTCCTACAAAATGGAAATAACATACCCTACGTGCAATATCAAATAAAAAGCTAAATTGACTAAACATAACGTGATAAAACTAAGGATTTAGCGCACCCATAATGGCATTATTGGGGGTGTTTATCATCGTCTTCTCTTGATCCTCTAAAGCAACCTAAATTTGATTGTATCCAGAGTAACCGTCAAGAAAACAATAGAATGTGTGGCCAGCTACCCTCTCCAAGATTTGATCAATAAACGGTAAGGGGAAATGATCCTTCCTCGTACTTGCATTGAGCTTCCGATAATCGATACAAACTCGATAACCAGTTTGGACACGCGTTGGTACAAGTTCATTCACCTCATTGCACACAACTGTAACTCCGGACTTCTTTGGCACACCTTGAACTGCGCTAACCCATTTGCTATCGGCGATGGGCTAAATGATTCGCACATCCAAAAGTTTCAAGACCTCTGCACATACCACGTCCTTCATAATAGGGTTTAAGCAGCGTTGGGGTTGGCGAGATGGCTTAACATTGTCCTCGAGAGCGATATGATGAGGGCAAAGCATAGCATCGATCCCTTTAATATCGGCAATAGTCCACCAAATGGCCTTCATGTCTCGCCTCAATAGATTGAGTAACTCCATCTCTTGGAGATTCCCAAGAGAGGAGGAAATGACCACCGGATAGGTTTCATTGTCCCCAAGGAAAGCATACTTCAAGGTATTCGGCAAGGCTTTTAAATCAAGTTTTAGGGGCTTGACACTAGAAGGAAGAGCCTTCTTCTCTATCAGGGGTAATTCTTCAAACTCCTAGAATTTCGGAGTCCAAGAGGTCATGGCACAAGCATTATCCTCGTTGAGCAATGAGTACAAGTACCTCACTTCAGAAGATTCAAGAAATTCGGTATCCTTGGCCGTGAGAGCAACTTCTAAAGGGTCATGATATAGAAGCTCGTCCACGTGTTCTTCTACAAGAGTATTGATGAAACTCACTTCATTAACGTTCTCGTCACCCCTCATTTGACTACCCACATAAAATACATTGACCTCCATCTTCATATTCCCAAAGGTCATCTTGAGAAGTCCATTCTGGCAATTATAACCGCATCCGCCGTGGCTAGGAAAGGACACCCAAGAATAACGGGGTTGATGTTATAGAAGAACCAGTCGGACTTGTAACAAGGATCACGAAATCTACCAGATAAATGAATTGATCAACTTGCACTAGAACATCCTCTACCACCCCCCATGGCACACGGACACTTCGGTCTGCTAGTTGGAGCGTGACATGGGTAGGTTTCATCTCCCCCAACCCAAGCTCTTGGTATATGAAATATGGGAGCAAATTAACACTAGCACCTAGATCGAGTAAAGTTTGTTCGATCTGCTTTCCACCAATAGTGACGGGGATTGTAGGGCTACCCGGATCCTTGTACTTCAGAGCAATATTTGTTTGGATGATTGAACTCACTTGCTCGATAAGAAATATCTTCTTTTGGACATTGAGCTTGCACTTCTGATTGCACAAATTCTTTAGAAACTTGGAATACGAGGGAATTTGCTTTACCGCATCCATGAGGGGAATGTTGATCTTAACTTGCTTGAATAATTCGTACAACTCCGCATTGAAATTCGGTTTAGCCAATGCCTTCAAACGTTAAGGGTAAGGTGCCGGTATCGGAGAAACTTAAGGGTTCGATACGCTCTCATTTCGTTTCCCTTTTCCTTATCCTTTTCTCCTAGAGTCTCTTTGTTTGCCTCCTTGGGAGATTCCCCAAGGGTTGGTGTTGGAATTGAACGTTCAATTGAAGGAGGCAATAAGATAAGTTCCGGAGGCATCACCACTTGATTGTCCACCGTCTTTTCACTTTGAAGAGAAATAATAGCCTTTGCTTGCTCGGAGAAAGTCACCGAAATGCTACTCAAATGATGGGTGAAGACCTTGAAGAATAGGATTAGGAGTAGTTTGCGGATTAGGTTGGGGTTGAGTAGGAAACTTTCCCTTCTCTTGTTGTAACAAACCCACCGTCATTGTCAACTTGCCCAATTGATTCTTGATTTCACCCATCATTTGAGTTTGTAGGTCATTGATGATCATTTGGCCTTGCAAGAAAGCGTTCAATTGGTCCTCCAGTGAGCGTTTCGAGAATTGTTGCTGAAATTGGCTTGAGTTTGGGAATGGTCCGGATGGAACAAAACCTGGTGGACCGTGTACTTGAGGGAAACAGAAGGCACCTTGAGGTTGCTTCCATGGTAGTTGTGGAATGGGAGGTGGAACTTGGGAAGAGCCCACAACATTTGATTGATTCCATCGGAAGGCCGAATGTTGTCGTGTCCCCGGATTGTATGATTGAGAAAAGAGGTCAAACCGTTGGTTTACCACATGCACTTCCTCCGGAGCAATTCCATTAATCACATTCTTTAGAGCGGGAATATTTGGGCATGCCTTGGTAGAATGGCCCACCATTTCATATATGACACACATCTGTTCCACTTGACATATTACCTTAACCTCTTGAGTTTGAGCGCTCTTCAACTCCAACTTGTCTAGCTTCCGAGAGATTTCTTCCAAACGAGTCTCAAAGGCATTATGCTCGGCAATATAGAACTTCCCCGAACCACTAGGACATTGGTTGAACATTGCTCTCTCCCCGGGATCTATAAATTACCACGTTTGAGTTTTCTCCACCAAAGACTCAAAATAATCCCAAGCAACTTCGGGTGTCTTCCCCATAAAATCACCACCACCCATCGTGTCTAGAAGTTGCTCACTCTCTTGAGAACAACCCATATAGAAGTAGTTGATCTATAGATACAAAGGAAAACTATGATGTGGAACCGCCATGAGCAAACCTTTATACCGTTCCCAATATTTATAAAATGTCTCTCTATCCCTTTGCTTAAAGTTCTGAATCTGATCCATGAGCAACTTTGTTCGGCTTGCCAGAAAGAATTGAACCATTGTTTCGCCTTATCTTTCAATGTAAACAGAAACAACTTGAGACGAGCCTGATCAAGTTGACCCTGAATAGTGACAAAGGAGTGTAGAATAGTCTCAAATTCACGGATATGGGAATACGGATCCTCTAACTCATGCCTCGAAACTCATCTTGAACTTCCCCCCAAGTGCACAGCGATTGGGGCTTAAGAGAATTGAACCATTGTTTCGCCTTATCTTTCAAAGTAAACAGAAACAACTTGAGACGAGCCTGATCAAGTTGACCCTGAATAGTGACAAAGGAGTGCAGAATAGTCTCAAATTCGCGGATATTGGAATACGGATCCTCTAACTCATGCCTCGAAACTCGGGAACCACACAGAGGTACTCAGCTTTGAACTCAAAAGTATTCCCGGCGGTAGGAGTCGGAATCACTATAGGTGATACTTAAGGAGCTCATTCCGAATTAAAATATTCACGCAAAGTACAGACATCAGCTTCTTCAGCCATTGGGCCTTTATGTCGACAACGACATAATTTGCGAGGAGGAGAATGTGCGAGATATGCCCGAGTAATACTCCGGATTTTTGGCAGAGAAGAAGACCGATGAAGATGATTTGAAATAGGGCTTCGGTACACGGGCATACACAAACTACTAACTAACTACAAGGTTAGAGGGGCTAAGCCGCCACCTCACTCTCAACAAGATTGCAAGGGGTTATGCCACCACCTCAGCTAGGCAAAGCAAGCAACTAAAATAACTAAAGCAACTAAAGACAAGCTCGATATTTAGCTTAGCTTCGTTACACCTCAAGTTATGATATGCAGATCGGTTAGAGGTATCCGTTAAACTAAATATGAGTAATAAAACATAAACTACTAAACCTAAAGTAGAGTGGGATACTTACAGTGGTTTGTCGAACTTTCAAGAAAACCATAATAAGATAATCCCTGGCAACGGTGCCAAAAATGCTTCTTCTGTCGATATATCAAAATATATGATCACCGCAAGAGTAGGGCTAATACGTCCTTTGAAGCATAATAATCCGGAAGTCCGGGTATCATACCCAAGGGATTATCATCACGGCTCGATTGGATTTGTAGACGTAAGATTCGCGGCCTTGAGACAGCCAACTTTAGGAATAGTTTGAAACAGAGAAAAAGTGCAATAAAGGTGTGATTTGAAAACAATTTAAACTAAAATGGCTAGGTCTAAGGGATTTCAACACTCACAACTCGAATTAATCAGCTTTTCTCATGAATTACTTGGATTAAGATACGCGTCAACGATCTCCCAACCCAGAAGATTTATCATTAAGACCAATTACTAGAAAAGGAGTCAAAACACCAGAGAGAGTTCTAGTATTCATCTAGCAAATGCAATGGATAGCATAGCTCCAAGCATCGATGCATGGCAAGTAGGCTTGCCCTCGCCTACTCATGATCAAAGATGTTAACACTGCCAAGTTTTGATAGACAAATACAAACTACCTTGATTTCCCAACTAAACATGAAGATTTATTGAAAGAACAGCATGATCAATCCAAGTCATGGAGCGCTAATCACTCCATGACCAAGCCTAATTAACTACTAACTCATGCTAGGAATTGAATTAACAAAGCTAATTATTGAAAACATAATAGAATTCAAATTAAACTAGAGATTAAGATAGATCAGGAGTGTAGCTACAACTTTAATGAAGAGCAAAATAACTAACTACAATTATCTAAGGTAGAAAATGCAGGATTTAAGCAAGAACAATGAACAACAATAGCAAGAGTAAGCAACAAGTAAGTAAAATCTATCCTAGATCTAGAAAATGTGTGTCTTGGATATTTGTGACATAAAGAGGTATTTATAAAACCCCACTTTTTCTCACAAAATATCTCAAAAATGACCTAAAAACTTGCCACGTAAACCTTCAGTAGTGTATCGATACCAAGCAGTTTTGACTGGGCCGTCGTAGCCACTTAGTATCGATACAAGTACTATTGTATCGATCCCAAAGTCTACAAACTGACTGAGATCTGCTTGCAAACGGGTATCGATATAATACTCTGTGTATCGATACTGGCCTCGAAATTCTTGGATTTTCAGCTTTCGACTTGGCTTCCAATGGTCTTGGCCACCTAACGGGTCTTCGACTCTTTGTTCTTGGGCCCCGGTGGCTCCATTCTTGACCATCTTGAGTCTTGGATGCCACCGGCTTGGATTTATGCTTTAAAACCCTCTTGTTACGCAATTTTCCTACAAAATGAAATAAACTACCCTACGCGCAATATCAAATAAAGTACTAATTAACTAAAAATAAAGCGATAAAACTAAGGACTTAAGCACCAAGAATACACATTATTGGGTGCTTATCATCAAGTTTAGTCCAAAGAGAAATTCGGGCGTGTTTGTGATAGTTGTGAATACAGATTTTAGATTTTAGTTCCAGATGTTGTTGCTAGTTTTAGATTCTGGATTTTAGTAAAAGTTGAGAAACATATTTGTTGCAGCTGTAAGATTATGAGAATTTCATTCATCTTTTTGAGAATTTGTGTTGCGAAATCCCAAAAGCTATCCAAACTCAACTTTGGAATTTTGAGAATTTCATTCATTTTTTAGCTTTTCTGAATCTGTAAAATCTAAGAATCCCTTATCAAGAATTTTTAACAAACACTCTAAATTGATTTTGAAAATCTAGAATCTCAATATCTTAAAAAAAAAATATCTCGCAAACACATACATTGAAGGTTTAGCGAATAGATTTACGTAGTAGGCGAGGTGATTAAACCCTTGGAGACATGATTGAAAGGTTTATAGGAGTACTTGGGAAGAGGAATTCTCCCCTTGAAATTGTGAATCTATACCATATATTTTAGCAAAGGGCCCTTTAGTGAGGAGGACTCTCATCGCGATAAGTGGCGATGCCTGATTGGTTGCAAAATAATTAATTTTATATAAATAAATTCTGTTAGATTTGTATAAATAAATTTCCCAAAAAATGAAAAATTAAAAATAAAGGGAGAAGAAAGGAACATAGTAATGACTAATGGTTGAACTTCATAAATTTATAGAATTACAAATGTAATATACGACTTTCAATTATAAAGATATATATATTCAGACAAGACAACACCCAAATCCACTAAAACGGGCACTGGATCAACCTGTGCGAGCCTCGCTGACACTTCAAGCTCAGGCACACAAAAGGACAACCACCAACAAGTTGACGGGCCAACTCAACCACGTCAAGGTACTGAAAATTAATCACATCGAGAAACCATAACACAACTACAATCTAAAAAAATTATTCACCTACCACCAAATCCACCGAATCTGAAAAACCAAACTGGTACCTATGCCGGACTGGGGAAACCAACTAGGAAACCCGAATTAACCGCTAAAAGCAAAAAAAATAAGAAAAATTCCAACTCCATCACACCATTATTACCTCGTTGTCGGCCACAAAATCATCGGATCTGAGAAGACAAGGAGGGGTCCAATCGAGACAAGCCCATTGAAAGCCAGCCGGAGGCCTGATGATCCGAAGCAACGTCGCCAAGGGCACACCACCACTAGCCATACCAGACCGGAGAGAGAGAAGATATACCGGAGAGGGAGAGGAAGAGGAAGGGGAGAGGAAGCGGGGGGGAGGGGGGAGGAAGTGGCGGCCCCCCTCCCCTAGATCTAGAAAAGTTATGTTGTAACTTTAGGGAGAGAAAGTAGAGAGAAGGAGGAGCCTTCTGTTATTATAGGAACGAAGCCATTAAAAGCTTTCAATGAGTCTTCACAATTTCTGTAATGTAGTTTCTCGATGTTGGACCACTTTTCCGCCATCCCTCCTAAAACCAATTGGTGGTAAGAAGTGTTTCAATTAAGTCTTTTATGGCATTCGACATTGTACCCGCAAGTCTATTTTTAGAGCAGTCGCAGGGAGTGGCATTGTGTAACCAAATCCATGGGGGCACTCTGGGCCCAACAATCTCTCCCTCACGATGACGCTCCCGCGACTCGAACCCATGACTTCCTGGCTCTGATACCACTTGTCGGACCGCTTTTCCACCATCTCTCCTAAAACCAATTGGTGGTAGGAAGGGTTTCAATTAAGTCTTTTATGGCATTCGACATCGCACCCGTAAATATGTTTTTAGAGCGGTCGCAGAAAGTGGCATTGTGTAACCAAATCCATGGGGGCACTCCGGGCCCAACACTCGCTATAGTATTAAAAATTCAAATGAGATTTGGAGGGTTTTGATATTGGTATTCAATTGAGTGTGCCAATAAACCAACGTTGATGTACCATTAAGGAAAAGATATTGCCAAAGAGAATCCAATACGAATGGAAGAATTTTAATTGAAAAACGGGTGTATACTTGGTAATGACAGAAAATTTAAAACTAAATGGTAATCTATATATCATGTCTTCCATTGGAATAGGAAAGGTTTCTCAATCGTAGAATTTATGGAAATTATTGTAAAATCAAACCTTGACCCCAAAGGTAGACAATCCCGTGACAGATTGGACAATGGTGGGAGTTTTGCAATCGAAATAGCCATTTAAACTGAGGGAAAAAAATGGAGTAACCTGGTTTCGAATCGGCTGCGATTTTGAGTGTGTATTCAGGAGAGAGAGAGCGCTTGAAATAGACTTGCTTCATGATTAGAATATGAGAGAGAGAGAGAGAGAGAGAGAGGTCATTGATTAGATTCGTGACCAAAATGATCTAGAGGGGTGTTTGTTCTTGAGGGATGTTCAATCTCAAAAAACATCACAAGCGGGGGCGTTGGCTTTGGGAGCGGAGAGCTAGAAGAAGAGATGAGAGAGGAGAGAGAGAGAGACGTAGGATTTATAGAGCAAATCAATTGTTAGGATTTATAAAGAGATAAGATTCAAAAACTTTTCTCCCTTATTATGTAGAGAGATAAATTTATGGATGAATGTATATAAGATTTAAAAAGTGAGCTCCCTTATTATATAGATACAGATATGTATCTTCCATTGTAAAGAGAGATACACGTTTGAAAGGAGCAACTGGTATGGATATGATACATTGCCTAACAGAATTTCAAATCTAAAAAATATCTGAAAGATTCCTATTAGTTAACACATTCCATTATTTATGGGATCAATAATATTTTGAGTTCAAGGAAATCTTCACACTCCTTTTCTCATATTCTCTTTTTGAGTATGGAATTCAAATTCAAAACTTTTCATAATCAGATCTTTTTGTAATAAGCTATTCTCTCGGTCTCTTTTTAAGTGTCCTGCTTCGTAAGTTCAACTTATTAAAAAAATATCATCAAGCGCGCGGCTTTGTTTGGTTGACAGTTTAGTTTTGATAGTGAGTGAAGAGAGAAATAGGATAATGATTGAAGAGATGGGTGATGATTAGAGAGAGATGAGAAAGCAATAATTGGATAATTAGGATAATAATTTGAGAGAGAAATAGGGTAATGATTAGAAAACAAAACTAAAATAGGAAACGAACACATACACCTTTCACATCAACTTTTACCTCCACTTTCCCTACTTACCCTCTATGGAGATATCCGTATTACACTTTTACTCACTAACTATTCAAAATGGAATATATTTTTAGGGGCAAAATAGAAAATGTACCAACTTTTACCCACTAACTTTACAAAATGGACATTTATTAAGAAACAGTCTAAAATGGAATACTGAACTTTAAAAAGGAGACCGAGGGAGTAACTCTTTTCTATATGCTTTTGTATCGACAGTCTTTTCTATATCCTCAATATAACTCTGTTCATGGAGTTTGTGGCACAATGTAATTCATTCGATCTTTTTCTTATTTTATTTTTTGGAGAGCGGCACAGTTCACTCTTTCTACTCCATCATTTTTGCATCAATTAGATTCTTAACATGTAAAATTTAGTCATATGACGTCTTCCGGTATTCTTTTGTTTCTGTAGGTAATGATGGAATCAACAAGGCACTATGACAAAAAAACATTTTTAGCGACCAAATTTGGGAACGAAATTCAAAATTCATCTCCAAATGATACCTTTTGGCAAGGAAATGGTATTTCGTCGTCAAATGACACATTTTTGCGAGGAAACCCATATTTCGTCGCCAAAAAATACCTATTGGCGACAAAATACTATTTCCGACGAAATATTGTAATTTTGTTGCCCAATAGTACCTTTTGGCCGTCACCGCTAGTGGCATTTGCCGTGAGAGAAAAGGGATGATACTATCCTCTCATGCTTGCCTATGAAGGTGGGCGTCATCAACAAACACACTCTCTCTCTCTCCCTCTCTCTCTCTCTCTCTCTGCAAATCTTTATTAAGAAATTCAAAACGGATTAGAGATACAAGAATAACAAGATTACAAGGAAAAGCCCACCTAAAGTCTACTACACTTGAAAACACACCACAAGCAAACACAAAGACAAATCCTAGCCGAAAAAAACATATCTGAAGCCTAAAGTCATCCACAGCGGTGTAATAAAAATTGGATAACCAAAAGTTGACGTATCAGTTTTTGATTATTTATTTAAGAGGCTGCAAAACTTACTAATATTGAGGTTCACAATGGTCGCTTCTAGTCCATAACCAAAATAAGGGGTCCACAACAATTTCACTCTCACCCCCTCTGTTTCCCGCCATTCATTTCTCTTCATTTACATTTTTTTTTGAGCAAAAATATATCAATTCCCTCTCTTAATTTTGGAGAAAAATCGGTGACTTCCCTCCCTCCTATTATATATATAT